>LPNX011162992.1:231003-250505 GCA_001517045.1 Pseudotsuga menziesii | reverse complement strand
AAATTTAATGAAATGCATACCATATGTATCCAAGTTACTATATTCATTATAGCAACATGTGTTAGGGTGAGTGCACAAAGTTGAGGGACCTTTTAGATGCAATGATAGAGTGAAGTCAATCACTCTTGATCCATAAAATAGAAATCATCCCAAGCAATCCCGACCCTGCGAAGCCTAGTCCCAAGGCTTCCAACATGCATGCTAATGAGGATAGTACACAAAAACGTGCCCCTGTTTTATTACTACAAATCACGCTCCCATTTTACTTTGCAAAAATGTGCTCGTGTTTACTAAAACCTATTTTTTGGTTAAAACGGGCCGAGCCCGTCATTTTCACCACAAGGCCGCGCTATTTGGAGCTTCGACGGACTAGAACTAGTGAGGGAGAACGCGTTTTGGGTGTGCAAAAGGAAAGAAAGTCCACCTTGGGATCGACCTCTTCTTTGTGAGGTATTTTCCTCAAATCCTCTCATGCTTTTTTCCCTATATTCATTATTTTCTTTGGCCTAATTTAAAAATAAACCAAAATATTTTAATTTATATGGCCAATGGAAACCAAAACCCCAATGGAGATTACATGGCAAATGGAAACCAAAACCCCAATTTAATCATAAAACCAAATGATTTTGACTATTTACCAAAATTCGTACCCAAAATTCACATGCCCAATGGAATCCAAAACCCCAATTAACTCATAAAAAACAAATCAATTTCATTATTTCCATATGCATATTCACAAGCATCCTTGTGAATCCATACCAAAATTCACAAATATGCAAAGTTTGTCAAGCACATTGCAAGTTTGCATAAGTAATTTACATGCCCAATGTAAACCGAAACCCCAATTAACTCATAAAAAACAAATGAACTTCACTATTTTCATATGTATATTCGCAAGCATCATTGTGAGTCCAAGCCAAAATTAACAAATATGCAAAGTTTGTCAATTATATTACAATATTGCATACAACTAAAAAAAATCAAGTAGAATTCATATCTTCCCTAAAATACATAAACAAACATGGTAAATCCCTTGCCTCTATCCGAAATATCGAAGTTGGTCGTCCAAGAACATCAACAAACACCTTATAGTTTTGATGAAACTTCCTAATCCAAGTGTTAAAATAAGATATAGAAGCTTCCCATGCTTAACAAATATTTCCTCTTGACTGAAGGGTACTTTTTGGTTAAGGTCAAGACAATCAAGTTCAAGAATAGGCTCTATGAACATCAATATACATAGGGAGTTTCATGTGTTTGATTACATGCCAATCACATACTATCATACATGATAGAATCCATTGGAAACCTTGCAACCATAAAAGCCACTATACACAATTATGCATTTAGTCTCTCATGGGTATAGATAAAGAGTGCATAGAACTAAAATAACATCAAGTGGAATCCATACATGGACCAAATTACATATAAACAAAGATCTACTAAATAGACTTTGGAGTCCAAAAGCATCACGCTACAACAAATAATTACATATCTAACAAAATCGTTTCCTATAATAGGATTTTAATCATCAATAGAACATCATGTTGCCTATTCTAGGCTCTAAAAGTTGCCTCTACCCGCAATATCGGAGCTAGTCCTGTAAGGGCATTAGTCAACACCTCACAATTTCGATGAAAATTCATAATCCAAGCATTAAAATAAGCTAGAGGAGCTTCCCAATCAA
This sequence comes from Pseudotsuga menziesii, assembly GCA_001517045.1. Classification (NCBI taxonomy): domain Eukaryota; kingdom Viridiplantae; phylum Streptophyta; class Pinopsida; order Pinales; family Pinaceae; genus Pseudotsuga; species Pseudotsuga menziesii. Next base: position 248,818 of record LPNX011162992.1, on the reverse strand, counting down.
CATATGCACATAAGAAATTTTATGTACACATGCATATGGAAATTGGAATTATTAATATACTTGAATTTAGGACATACATTTAAAATGAAAAAATGTTAAATGTTTATTCTTTACTGTAAAATTCAAGATCAATTTTAAAATTTAAATAATAGATTTAGTTTATGTTGTTATTTGTCGTACATTAGTTTTACACTTTTCATTGCTTAGAGATGTCATTATATCATGTGTTTATTTTTCTAATGATATCTTATTTGTATTTATGATTGCAGTGGCTACTATGGACCACAATGCCGAGATATTGAGGGTTATTGGGCATATTAGAGATATTGGTTATTCTTGGAGGGGTGAAAATGAGCTTCGTCGCTCCTTGTCAGTCTCATTGCTGACTATTGTTGATACAATTGCCAGATCAAATGATGCTTTGTATAGCATCACATCCTACTGGGAAATAAAAATACAAGAATATGTTGATGATTTGAGCTACAACGAGATAAAGAAGCTAAAAATAACCAAAGAGCACATTTATACATTGTTTAGAGTGCATGGGACGGATGAAATTCCGGAGAGCACCAGGCCACATATTCCGAGTGAGTGGTGCAAATTTCCACCCATTAGAGACCATTGTATGGATAGATGGTACATGGTTTTTGACATTCCCCTGCACAACAATAGGGAAGTACCATTGTACTTCCTCTGGAAGTTGCATGCAAAGTTTGTGATGGGGAAACATGTCAACTATTTTGACATGTTGGGCTTCCAAGGCGTTGGTAGGGGGATGCCCCAAAACTGACCTAATGGCAGGCATAGAGATTCTAATTGATAGATACATGCACCCCATGCCTAACTACCGAGAGAAGACATCCCTCCTGCACATGATATGGTTGGCCACACATAGGAGGCATTTCTGATTCTAGCTGAGATGGTTTCTCAACACATGACTACTATTGACCATACATCACCCTCTTCCTCTGCTGGGTTACAACCACCAAATTTTGGTGGTAGAGTACCATCTATTGGTGGGGATAGACCAACATCCCATGTTCCTTAGAGCGAGCCACATGTGTGCACAACGCGTGGTCAATCTTTTTATGGTCCTGGACTAAGAAATGGTACCTCTACGATGACTGGTGGTCAGGTAAGGACATTTTTAAAACTTTATTGTTGTTCAATTTTTATTTTTTTCATATTGTACACATATTAAAAGATTCGTAATATATGTAAATTTTACTCTTGTAGGAGATTGATGCCTCTGAAGGGGGTGGTAGTGCACCCGATGTGGTTGTATTCGAGGCCCAAACAACCAACATTGAGGTAATATTTAAACATGTGTCATTTTGTTAATACGTATCATTTTGTTATGCATGTGTTAGTCTTGAATAATTTGTTAAATTGTCTAATATTTACAATTTTTGAAGTTGCAGGAACCCCATTTAGAAACGAATGTTGGAGACATTGATATCATTGAAATACTCCCAGGTGGAATTTATGATTACCCAAAGAATGTAAGTACATGGTTAATGACTGAATCTTGTTTGAATTATTTAAATTTCTTACTGCACACTCCTTTATAGATTGCTAATATTTATTATTTTTAAACTTGCAGATGCTATCTGGATCTGAAGAGGAGCAAGAAATTTATGGAAGCGGTCCATCCCATGGTGGATATATGTCCTAGGAAGGGGCAAGTATATTAAAACATGTTATTTTTTCAGTACATATTATTCCATCCATTCAAGTCCATGTCTAACTATGGTAACACTTTATGACTGCAGACATCATCGAAAATTCCTGCATCGCCTCTTTGGTTAGGATCTCCTCGTAGTCCAAACGTAAATAAGCGGGTTGTTTACACCAGAAGACCCTCTTCCTTGAAAAGAGTGGGTGTCCATGACGATCAACCTACTCATCCCATGGTAATGTACAAACTTCCAATGGTAGTTGCTGGTTAGCTTTGAATTCATTTCACAACTAGTTTTTCTTAATGTTATTTTTGCATGTTTACAACATCAGAATGTAGAGTCATCCGTTCCAGACCTTAGTGGAGTTCTTGATGCTGCAGTCAATGCTACATCTACAATAGGGATAAGTCACACTGAGGTACATCTACTTGAATATTTTTAATTGTACATTTCATTTTTATTGTCTATGGACATGCATGATGTTTAACTATTTTATCATTTGGTGAATGTAGCCACACCCTGGTCCATTAGTGCATGCGACCGAGGTTGATGTTCAACCTACGAATCCTCTTGCTACTAAGAAAACCCAATATCATTCCCAGGAACAAAAATTTTCAGTGAGATGTTTATTTTTTACATAAATGATTATTACTTTCTCATTCATGTACATGTTGATAATTGTTGAGATAATTGACATTTTTTTTTATTCGTAGAGAAGCATTACAGAGAGACTCTCTGCAAGGAGGAGGACACCAGAGGAATCTATACCCCAAATGGATGTAGTGATTGTTTGTTTTATGTACAATTGAGTTGTATTTTAAATTTTCAAACTTTGTTATTGCTGGGCAGTACTAGTTCAGTTACCTGATCAAGAAATATTGTCATTGATTTGCAGTCGCCAGAGATGCAAAGTGGTCATGGACAGAGGTAGCAAGCATCCGAGTGAGGAAAAAAGAAGAGAAAGTTAGAGTTTTGATGTGTTCGTCCAAGACAAAGATGTAATTTTTCATAGAAGAGGAAGTTAGAGTATAGGTTCGCAGTCTAGGAAAAATGTACTTTTGTTTGTAGGTACATCAAAGATATTTTTGATACATGTACATTAATAGGCCATATAAGGGCCTTTTATTTTTGTATTATAACTTTCATGATATAAAAAAATTTCATATCAAGGCTCTTGAGATCTTCATGGTTCAGTCTTTTAAGTGTGATTCTACACGTGTGGCCAAGAATGTTTCTATGTGTAATGTTTCCAATTTTTGATAGATTTTATGATTGCATGGAGATATCATTTATAAATTTGAGAACAATGCACAACTACAATATTACGTAATGAAAAAAATGTACATTTCAATTGTTTTTTACCACGATCCAATTGCATATACAATGTTAAATTGTATTCACAAAGATGGAACATACCTAACACACATAAGAACCCAACACAACTAAGAAACTAATCCAACAAAGTGGAATACAAAAGAACCTTACCCACATAACAACCTATAAACTTCTAAAGGATGAACGAAGTTGACACACCTAAGTGATGCACCTGTGTGGTCTACATAAATGAAATTGGTGTTTGGCATGATGTCTTTCATCTAACAAATATATGGGATAAACATGAAGCCTAAAAGTATCCGAGTATAAGGTTGATTATAATAATGGTTATGATTATATCCTGCACATTATTTTATCATTTTGTTAATATACATGGAATTTTATGAATGGCCTCGAGGAACAACTTTGGAAGAGATGAAAATTATGTGTGATTTTATTATAGTTTAAATTGATTGGAGAAGTACTATTCTGAATCTTATTTTATAAATTTATGTTTATGGAGTATTATTCAAAACATTCATATTGTGAAGATATATATTTTGTAATAATGGCGTAATAGGTTGGCCACTTGTTTCTAAACATAAACATGTTCCATTACATGGTTACTAATGTAATGGCATCGTCTCCTCCTGCATTTCATTGTACAAATGCTCACATCTCTTGGATGACCAGGCTAAATTAATATGGAAACAAAATTATTTCAAATTTCCAGTCTCATGAATGATATGAGATGCTAAGATCAATTCACCTCCACATAGAGATTGACTACTCCTTTTTCCTTGATTAAAACATAAACAAAGAATATTTCTTAGTTGAAAATGATGGGAAATAAGTCAATTTCAAAACCTCAAAACAAGTAACAGAATTTGCAGCATGTACACATGGAATAATAGTTTGCAACAAGTATTTTTTCAAGAGGGGAAGATCTACACTCACCTTCAAGCTGACCTCTATGTGCAAAAATTTCACATTTTCTTACTTAGCAAAAACCTAGTTTCCAAAATTGACCTAAAACAGGATCCCTTGTCCATGGACCTAGAGTAGAGGGCCACCACTAGCACTATACCGATGTCCTAAATCCAATGAAGTCAATGATTTGTCGATCCGAGAAACGGTCGTCACTCTATGTCACATTGAATCCCACCTCTACAGAATTTCAGTGACACCTATTGAATCCCTACTTGGGGCATAGAATGGAAACCATCATCAAAATGGGATTCCAGTGGGTCATGCAAGCAGTTTTAGGCATGTTCCATGTGGGAACACTAACTACATGTTCATGGTCGAGGAATTTGCAAAGTTGACCCCTATGTGCAAAACTTTGACATTCCCTTATTGAGCAAAACCCTAGTTTCCAAAATTGACCTAAAACATGATCCCTTGTCCATGGAACTAGAGTAGAGGGCCACCCCTAGCACTATCCCGATGCACTGAATCCAATAGAGTCAACGGTTCATCGATGCAAGCAACAATCATCATTCTATGGCATGTTCAATCCCACCTCCTACAGGCTTTCAGGGAGACTTGTTGAATCCCTACCTGGGGCATAGAATTGAAAGCGTGAATAAAAAAGGGCTTCCTATGGATCATACAAGTGTGTTTAGGCATGTTCCATGTGGGAACACTAGCCCCACATTCATGGTCAAGGAATTTGCAAAGCTGACCCTTATGTGAAATTTTTTTGCATTCCTTTACTGAGCAAAACCCTAGTTTCCAAAATTGACCTAAAAAATGATCCCTTGTCCATGGAACCAGATTAGAGGGCCACCCTTAGCACTATCTTGATGTCCTAAATCTAAAGGATTCGATGGTTCATCGATCCGAGAAACAGTCATCATTCTATGACACGTTGAATCCCACCTTCTATAGGATTTGTGGGACACTTGTTGAATCCCTACTCGGGGCATAGAATGGAAACCGTGCATCAAAAAGGGATTTCAGTGGGTCATGCAAGTTTGTTTAGGCATGTTCGATGTGGGAATGCTAGACACACATTCACGGTCAAGGAATTTGCAAAGTTGACCCCTATGTGCAAAAATTTCGCATTCACTTACTGAGCAAAACCCTAGTTTCCAAAATTGACCTTAAAAATGATCCCTTGTCCATGGGACTAGATTAGATGGACACCCCTAGAACTTTCCTGATGTCTTGAGTCCAATGGAGTCGACGGTTCATCGATCCGAGCAATGGTCACCATTCTATGGCACATTGAATCCCACCTCTTATAGGCTTTTAGGAACACGTGTTGAATCCCTACCCAGGGCATAGAATGGAAACCATGCATCAAAACGGGATTTCGATGGGTCATGCAAGTGGTTTTAGGAATTTTCCCTGTGGGAAATATAGCCACACGTTCATGGTCGAGGAATTTGCAAATCTGACCCCTATGTGCAAAAATTTTGCATTCCCTTACTGAGAAAAACCCTAGTTTCCAAAATTGACCTAAAACAGGATCCCTTGTCCATGGAACTAGAGTAAAGGGCCACCCTTAGCACTATACTGATGTCTTGAATCCAACGGATTTGAAGGTTCGTTGATTCGAGCAGCGGTCATCATTCTATGGTACATTGAATCCCACCTCCTACACGCTTTCATGGACACTTGTTGAATCCCTACTCGGGCCATACAATGGAAAATGTGCATCAAAACTAGGTTTTGGTGGGTCATGCAAGTGTGTTTAGGTATGTTCCATGTGGGAACACTGGCCACACATTCACAACTGAGGAATATGCAAATATGACCCCTATGTGCAAAAATTTGACATTCCCTTATTGAGCAAAACCCTAGTTTCCAAAATTGACCTAAAACAGGATCCCTTGTCCATGGACCCAGAGTAGAGGGCCACACCTAGAACTATCCCAATGTCCTGAATCCAACAGAGTTGATGGTTCGTTGATCCGATCCACTACCATCATTCTATGGCACATTGAATCCCACCTCCTACAAGTTTTCAGGGACACCTATTGAATCTTTACTCAGGGCATAGAATGGAAACCGTGCATCAAAATGAGGTTCCAGTGGGCCATGCAAGCATGTTTAGGTATGTTCCATGTGGGAACACTAGCCACACATTCACGATTGAGGAATATGCAAAGCTGACCCCTATGTGCAAAAATTTGACATTCCCTTACTGAGCAAACTATGGTTTCTAAGGTTTAGAATGCAAACTATGGTTTACGATGCAAACTAGAGTTACTAGGAATGGCTATAGGGTTTGTAAGATAGGATTGGAAATTTTTATTAGGATAGTATTACCACTCCTTAACTACATAGCTCCCATGGAGAAACAAATTATCAGATTCAAAGAGATGTCCTTATAGGATCAACTTCGAGATTCAAGGCAAATGTAATAGACATATCCTAGATAGTGATAGATAATGGTCTTGGGATATACAACATGAGTTTTGTAAGTATCAATATAATACAGAAAATCCATGATGAAGCTCAAGTGCAATTTATCAAGTTCTAAAAGTATATTGAATTTATCAATCTATCAAGTGCTTAATATAGCAAGCTGTAAATAATCATTGAGACCATGAAACCAAAATATCTGACTACCACATACGTGACTACCTAATTGTGGTCATTCAACTAGACCATCGGTATCACCTCTAATAGTAATGGTATCCTTTAGCCTCTCATGCTCATAGTAAGGCAACAAGTATCGTGACTTTAATGAGGTCTTGCTTGGCATTGTCTGCAGCTGGAGGTTTGTGCCAATAACTAAGTTTGTATAATGGTATACAATTTGACCTGGTCTATAATCTTCAAATAAATAACCTTTTTTCTTTCATGCATGGGAAACATGTGTCAAATATTCTCCTTTGATAACCATCGACCCAATTGGAAAATCATTGCCCTTGGAGTCGCTTAATGAGACAATGAGGGTCTGCTTCCCATCCAAGAAACGTGCTAGCTAGTAATCAGTGTGCCATTCATTTCCTCTCGGTGTAACCACTGCGTATACGTGCCCCGCATAAAGTAAAGTGTAGACATAGTAGTCAACTAACTAAACACAACTAGTCATCAAACATTTCAATGTTATCAACATAATAGTCGAACTTGGTTGTATGAGATCTGAAATGTGGTCATAGTCATGTGAAATAATCCACTGGCCCTCCTCCAAATGGGATAATTCTGCAATTATTTATCGACAAAAGGGAATTGATACACGATCCGAGGTGTTAACCCAATCTGTGGATTTACAGTTGTCCCATTCACTATTGCTACATGGATAACAAAAACAAGAGAGTTTCCTTGTCAACATTTCAACTATAGCATTGTCTAATGTCTTAACTGAATGGAATGCATGAGTTTCTTGGATGGTCTTGCACTCATATAAGTGTGATTGATCTACATCGACCACCTCCCAAAAATATCTATGTACATATTATTTTTGAGATGATTGGTCTTCTTGCCTTCTAGCTCCCTACCCCATCAATGAAAAACACCATGCAACAATGGTCTTTGCATCTCGGATGAGTGAAATAGTTGTGAATTTCATCTCTTGCCTACGTAATGCAATATTTATGCATGCAATTGCTGCATCATGTTCCCATTTTCCATGTCCGGTCCCAAAATAGTTCCAAATATGTGGCACCTTGTGCCTCTTGTGGAGAATACACAACCATTGGAAGACACGAGAATTTTTGAATTGCCCCACACAACCATTAGACCAAATCCAATGTTGTTCCATCTGTATATTGTTATCCTCCAGGTGTTTGTAGAACAATTGAAATTTGTGTTGTATAAAATCCAAGTCATGACACCTATCATCACTTATGTAAAAGTGATAATCCTTCAATATAACCGTTTTCTCTTCAGTATTATCTGCCCCATGTCTATAGGTGATATGGACCATTATGTTGACCTGGTCTAAGTGATAATATTGACTCAGAATCTCATTTTGTGGTTGAAGAGTGTGGTTTTCCACAAAATCGACCACTGAAAATATTGTTCCAATGGGTAATGTATCCTTGCATGTTCTAAACTAATCATCTTGCCAACGAGCCACATGTACATGCTTTACATAATGTTGTGTCTTTTCAAAGAATTCATCCATGAAGTTGCATACCAATACCTAGTAGATCAACAATAAAGATGTACATATCAATAGGTTGTTACATATATGAAGTAGCAATACATGAAGAAGAAAAATACTATTCAGGAACTCGTTGCTAACCTAAGAGGTGACCAATTGTATTTTTTTTCTTTCATTCCCTCCACCGATATCATACATGCCATATTTGAATGACTGCAAGTTCACTTCATGTCTCCCAAGTTCATGCTCATCGGTGACATGTATGCATTTATCCAAAAATTCCATTCTACCACACCTTGGGCATGTCCCATCTACGCAAGGCCTTTGATAAAATGTGCAACCTTCTGTCCTTCTACAAAAAATGCTATGGATAAAGTCTTTGGATGATGTCAATGGAAATGTAGTTGAGCATTCTTGCACAATAGTGTTATGCAATACACGCAATATATGTATATATGTGTCATTATAATAACCGTACTCAATGTGATATTGACAACAACATGTGTCACGAGTTGTGTTTATTTTAACTTTCCATGGTTTGCATTTCTCGAAGGATCTTTGGCCCAAGTTAAGTTCATTATGTTCATGCCTAAATCTCTCATATAATTTAGTTTGTGTCATGTCAAGAAAATGTTTAATGTGGGGCTCACGATTCCTTGAACCCCTTCTTAATTTTAGTACATCTTTTTGGTTGGATGAAGGTCTAGTATTGTCACGCCAAAGCTCTTGCACCAGTCCCTTTACCACATCAATGAGCTTCATATCGGAGTGTGGAAACCTGCCAATGAAGGACCAGACTGTTATATTTTTAACATTAAGCTAGCATTATATTAGGATCTTTTCATTGAGAGAATAACAAGCACAACAATCAAACACAAGAGACAATGAACACAATGTTTATCCTCGGGGAAACCATAAATGGAGAAAACCCCGCAACTTCCTCAAAGATAGAATCAACACCAAAAGTAAAACCCCAAAACACTAAGATGATCTCCCGATAGCAGCAACCTCTTTCTTTCTAGCCCCAACAACTTCTTCTCTCTCAGTTATGTGCTACAACTGAGTGTGAGTGAGTGTGTGATAAATAGAGAGGCTCACTCTCTATTTATACTAATTCCCGACTTGACAATAACCTACTAGGGCTGACTTCTCTAGGAGAGTCTAATAACCCTAGTGCCCCAGAACTGTGGGGAATTTAACCCTTGAGCAATAGGAGGGTTACCCACAATGACTTGACATGACTCGTTTACATTATAGATGCTCCCAATAGGAACATCGAGGGCATGAAATGACTCAAATACATTACAGACACTTCCCGGAATAAAAATCAGGGTACACAACATAAGATATACAAGTGAATACATTCTGAAGTTACAAATACATCAACACTCCCTCTTAACTAGGAAGGTATTCTTTCGACACAATTTTAAGCATTGGTCTTCTTCTCTATATCGAATGGATCATCTCGTCATCTTCATCTTCAAGTCATATTCATCTTCAAGTCATATTCCTCTTCAAGTTATCTTCATCTTCAAGTCATCTTTATCCTGATCTAGATCATCACTCGATCTGGATCATCACCGATGGATCATCTCTGTTGGATCATCATCACTTGATCTGCATCATCATCACTCGATCTAGGTCATCATCACAGGTGCTATCTCTTGATTCTTCTTGTCATAGGAAGTTCTACAGAGCCAACCCTTTTTCATGCTGTATGTACATCTACAGAGCTAGTCCTTTTTCATACTAGATGTATCATCACAGAGCTAGTCCTTTTTCATACTAGATGTGGCATCCACACAGAGCCAGTCCTTTTTCATACTAGATGTGGCATCCACACAGAGCCAGTCCTTTTTCATACTGGATGAGTCTTCACAGAGCTAGTCCTTTTTCATACTAGATGTGGCATCCACATAGAGCCAGTCCTTTTTCATACTGGATGAGTCTTCACAGAGCTATTCCTTTTTCATACTAGATGTGGCATCCACACAGAGCTAGTCCTTTTTCATACTAGATGTGTCTTCACAGAGCTAGTCCTTTTTCATACTAGACGTGGAATCCACACAGAGCTAGTCCTTTTTCATACTAGACGTGTCTTCATAGAGCTAGTCCTTTTTCATACTAGATGTGGATTCCACACAGAGCCAGTCCATTTTCATATCGGATGTGTCTTCACAGAGCTAGTCCTTTTTCATACTAGATGTGGAATCCGCACAGAGCTAGTCCTTTTACATACTAGATGTGTCTTCACAAAGCCAACCCTTTTTCATGTTGGATGTGAGATCTACATAGAGCTAGTCCTTTTCATACTAGATGTGTCTTCATAGAGTCATCCCTTTTTCATGCCGGATGTGGGATCTACACATACATTTGACAATGGAATGAACCAATCTTCTCACCATGTCACAACTCTTACATCCAACCATGGAAGGAACCAATCCTCTCACCATGTTGGAAGGGCACAACACTTATATCTGGACATGGAAGGAACCAATCCTCTCACCATGTCAGAAAGGCACAACACTTACATCTGACCATGGAAGGAACCAATCCTCTCACCATGCCAGAAGAGCTCAGCACGGACTCATCACTTCCTTTTGGGAGGAATCTCGATCTAGAGAACACCAACATACTGGAGCTTCACTGCTCCTCTCTGCACCATATCCCTGATATAGTGATACTTGATCTCGATATGCTTCGACTTGTCATGGAACACCCAGTTCTCTGACAACTTCACACAACTCTAGTTGTCACAATATATACAAGTAACATCTAACTAGAGATCAAATAAATCAGATAGTAGGTTCCTCAGCCATACTACCTCACAACTAGCTGAACAAGCTGCAAGATACTCTGCTTCAGCTGTACTCAGTGCCACACAGGATTGCTTCTTGCTAAACCAAAAGCTCACACCTGATCCCATACTGAAGCAGGACCCTGAAGTGCTCTTCCTATTGATGGCACTTCCTACCCAATATGAATCAACATAACCCTCCAAGTTAATTTTCTGATCAGTCTTATACTTGAGCCCATAATCAACTATACCCTTTAGGTACCTCAGAATATGCTTTGTAGCAATCAAGTGAACATGTCTCAGATCTGTCAGGAACTGACTCAAGGTGTTCACAGTAAAGCAAATATCTGGTCTCGTATTCGTCAGGTACATCAAGGACCCAATCATCTGACAATACATCATGGCATCAACCAAATTAGATGAAGCATCACTCAATAGCTTCAGGTTTGATGCCATAGGTGTGGTTAAGGCCTTGCAGTCCATCATCCCAAATCTCTGTAGGATCTCTACTACATACTTCCCTTGTCCAAGGAAGATTCCATTCGCATTCTACCACACCTCCATGCCTAGAAAATAATGCATCATACCCAAGTCTTTCATTTTGAACTCGGAAACAAGCTTTCTCTTCATATCGGCAATCAACCCATCCATACCTGTTACAAACAGATCATCTACATTCAATAGGAGTATCACTGGGCTGCCATCTTCAACCTTGTAGTAAAGGTTGGAATCTGCTTTACTCTTGGTAAAGCCCAAACTAGATAGAAAGCTGTCAATCATGCCGTACCATGCCTTGGGTTCATGTTTCAAGCCATACAGGGTTTTCTTCAATCTACACACATGAGACTCCCTGTCATGTGTCTCAAAACCGAGTGGCTGCTCCACATACACTTCCTCTTCCACTACACCATTCAAGAAAGCAGTCTTGACATCCATCTGGTGTATCCTCCATTTCATTACTGCAGCCAGAGCAAGTACTGATTTGATGGAAGTGTATCTGGCTACATGTGCAAAAGTTTCTTCATAATCTATTCCTTGTTTCTGGGAGAAGCCATGAGCCACAAATCTTGATTTATATTTTTATATGCTGCCATTTGCAGCATGCTTGATCTTCTAGATCCACTTGGAAGTTACTACAAACTTCCCCTTAGGTCTTGGGACAACATCCCAAACATCATTCTTCATGATCGATTGGTACTCTTCAATCATATCATCCTTCCATTCTTTGTTTTCTATCGCTTCTTCATAGTTGGAAGGTTTTTTATCAATGAAATCACATAATAATGCTACATACCCAGAGCAAGATCTAGTCCTCTTTCTTTCTCTGTGATTCTCTTCTGGAGCCCCATATCTTTCCACACCTTGGATAGCTTCTCGTAGCCAAGCAGGTTTCCTCTTATGAGGATTCTTCTCCTGAGGTAGATCTACAGGTTCTTGAGGTTCTTCAAATTCTCGATCTTCTTCTTAAGTTTCTTTGTTCATGGTTGTATCATGAATTCTGGGTGCTTCTGCTTCTTCAAGTTCTTCAGCAGGTCTCTTTTTGGATTTGTTGTAAGGTGAGTCTTCATCAAATGTCACATCCCTGCTGATGTCGATCTTCTTGAATACCAGGAAGTATATTCTATAAGCCTTCGAGCTTTCAGAGTATCCCACAAAGATACCCTTCTTTCCTGAAGGATCTAATTTTGTCCTCTTCTCTTTTGGAATGTGTATGTACACTAGACAGCCAAATATTCTGAGATGGCTGACTTCTGGTTTTTTGTCGAAGAAGACTTCTTCAGGAGTCTTGTTCTCGATTACTCTGTGTGGAGTACGGTTCTGTACATACACCGCTGTTCTGGCAGCCTCTGCCAATAAATGCATGGGAAGATCTTGATCATGAAGCATAGCTCTTGCAACTTCCATGATAGTTCTATTCTTCCTTTCTGCAATCCCATTTTGTTGTGGATTATATGGAGTGGACAACTCCCTCTTAATCCCTGAGTATTTACCTAACTCTTTGAATTCATTTGATGTGAATTCTCCGCCATTATATGATCGAAAGGTCTTGATCTTCTTTTCAGTGTGGTTCTTGATCAAGGCTTTGAATTCCTTGAAATTGCTGAAAACTTCATCTTTGTTCTTCATGAAGTAAATCCATGTCTTCCTAGAAAAGTCATCAATGAAAGAAACATAGTATACATACCCGCTTAGTGAACTTGATAACATTGGTCTGCATACATCAGAGTGGATGATTTCCAAGATTCCTTTTTCCTTTCTCTCGCTACTTGGAAATGTCTTCTTTGTATTCTTTCCTTTCACACATCCTTTGCAAACTCCATCATGTTTTGCTTGAATTTCTAGAAGACCTTCAACAACTTTGCTTGCAAGTGGTAGTGCCCTGTAATGCACATGTGAAAGCCTTCTATGTAAAAGTTCATTTGGTTCTATTGAGTCATGAACCAAAGCTTGTTCTGGTTAGCCCTTCAATTTGTATAGACCTCCTTCTTGTTCCCAAATCACTATTGCATCATCAAAAGTCTTTCCCTTTGGACACATAAGAACTTGGCCATCTACAAAAGCAACCCTCATTCCTTTTGCATCCAATGTAGATATGGAGAGGAGGTTCTTCTTTAGTCCTGGTACAAACAATACATTTTTCATCTTCATATAATTTGTAGAGTCCAGTTTATAGGAGGATTCACCACTACCTTTTATTGGATATTGGTAGTCATCCCCAAGTTTCACCTTGTGAGGTGACTCATGTTCAGATAGTTTCACAAATGATTCTTTGAACCCCGTCATATGTTTGGAAGCACCACTGTCTATAATCCAATCATTGCTTCCATGTGAGATAGTTCCCGTGAGAGTGGATATTAGAACATATTCTTCATCACTTGAAGAATCATTACTTTCTTGTCTAATTCTCTTTGTGGAAGGTTCATCATCCTCTATAGCATGAGCATGATGTATTCTCTTGTTTCCATTTTTATTCTTTGAGTTCCCTTTGTTAGGGAAGTATTTGGATATGTGACCTTTCTCATCACATCTGTAACATCTAACAATAAACCAATCTCTTCTAGAGTGATAAGTCTTACCTTTGGAGTGATGATGGTCCCTTCTGGTTTTCTTGGTGTGGGCTGTGAGAGCTTGATCTTCACTTCCCATATTTTCTTCTCGAGCTGCTAGCCGAGCTTCTTCTTGAGAGAATTCTTCCCATAGTCTGCTGAAATTGACTAACTTCTGTTTGGCATAGATCCCTTGAATGAAAGAGTCCCATGCCCTAGGTAGACCATTCAAGGTGGTCATCAGAATCTCTGCATTCTCCACTTCTTCATCTACTACTTCCAGTTATTCCTTGATCTGAGATACCCTTGTAAAGTAAGACTGGATGGTCTCTGCTTTCTAGATATTTACATTCTTCAGTTGGTTTCTCAGAGTCATCTTCCTGTTTATGTTCTTCCCTTCAAATAGTTTGGTTATGGCATCAAACATATCTTTAGGTGTCTTTAGGGAGGACACTTGTGGTATGATGTGATCCTTGTTGAATCAGCAATAATCCTCTTTTCCATAACCAACTTCTTCCTGTGTAAGGCCTTAGCCTCATCTCCCTCTAGAACTGGAACCTCCTCATTGATGTAGGAGTCCAACTCAATTTCTTGCAGGACCAGGGAGATCCTATACTTCCAGGACTAGGGAGATCCTATACTTCTAGGCTCGGAAGTTATCAATTCCTTCAATATTTTCATCAAGCTTGGTATGATGAGACATCTTAAATGAGAACATCAAATGGAAATGCAAAAGATTTAGATCTTACCAGGTCAAGATGTCGGATCTGGATTTGGAGCTGAATTTCTGTAGTGCTGGTTCAGGAGCAGATTAGGGTTTGGATTTTCCAGAAGTCTGTCCAACTAAATGCTTTGATATTAATCTCTAAACTTCAATTTTGAGGAGGATATCAATCTAGGCCTGGGCTCACTGAAAAATTCCACTTCTGTGGAAAGCCCTAATTTCCAGTAGCAGTGTCGGGTCCAAAAATGAACAAACTCAAAATTCGATTCTGCTTTGACAGAAAGATGCTCCCTAGGGAGGAGAGTTAATCCAACCTTATTTTGCTGAAAAATATATGGAGAGAGATCCACAAATTAGGAATCCCTAGTTCCCGCAGCTGCACAGTGTATTTTTCTTAGGTTAGCTCTGATACCATGTTAGATTTTTAACATTAAGCTAGAATTATATTAGGATCTCTTCATTGAGAGAATAACAAGCACAAAAATAAAACACAAGAGACAATGAACACAATGTTTATCCTCGAGGAAACCATAAATGGAGAAAACCCTGCAACTTCCTCAGAGATAGAATCAACACCAAAAGTAAAACCCCAAAATAGTAAGATGATCTCCCAACAGTAGTAGCCTCTTTCTTTCTAGCCCCAACAACTTCTTCTCTCTCAGCTATGCGCTAAAACTGAGTGTGAGTGAGTGTGTGATAAATAGAGAGGCTCACTCTCTATTTATACTAATTCCCAACTTGACAATAACCTACTAGGGCTGAGTTCTCTAGGAGAGTCTAATAACCCAGTGCCCCAGAACTGCAGGGACTTTAACCCTTGAACAATAGGAGGGTTACCCACAATGACTTGACATGGCTTGTTTACATTATAGATCCTCGCGATAGGAACATCAGGGGCATGACATGACTCAAATACATTACAGACAATTCCCGGAATAAACATCGCGGTACAAGACATAAGATATACAAGTGAATACATTTTGAAGTTACAAATACATCAACACAGACATCTGTTTGACCAGATTCAAGTTGTTCTCTTCTAGAACAATACCTAAGGAGTGCTTTGATATCCAATCCTACAAGTTTGGATGCAGGCTTAAGAAGTCAAAGGGCCTTGGTGCTTTTGTTCATGATTGGTTGTGACAAAACACGATGAGCTACATTGCGATCCTTTGAACGCGATTTCTTTCCAATAATACTAAATGCATCTACTAAACTTTTGACAACATGAGAACTTGGTGCAAAACTATTTATCATCTTTATCCTTAAGTTTTTCCTAACAACAGTCATAGACCTATATTTTAAGAACGATATAAATAATATACATTTATATCCATCACATTTAGAATCAAAATAGTTGACAAGTATCTGTTGAGATTGATATGCAATACTGCATTTAGACATCGTACCTTCAAGTGAACCAATGAGACTTTCATCGATCTGTATACGTTTTGGAGTTCTTCAGCATGGAGTTGCTAATGGAGGTAGGGAGGTTGGAACTGCACCATGTACCATATCAATTGATTGGTCTGGTGTTTGAACATGAGCTTCATGTCCTTCTATGTCTTCCTGTCGGTTGGACGGTGGCAAATGGAAATCCTCCTAGGTGGTATGAACAACATTGTCTTCTTCGAGCATACGTTCGGCATTCAATGTCTCTCTAACTTCGTCACTTGTATACCGACATCCAATTAAATTTGCAAAGCTTTCAGGTGGCCTTGATGTGCAACTATGTTTTACTCCTTGATTAGTGCCATGAAGTGCTCATTCTTCTACTGATATGGAGACCAAAGGCCCCTCGAGTGAATGCTTTTGTCTTTCTTGATGTGGATTGGTAGGAAGAGTTGTGGCATCCTCAACAACGGGAATTGGTTGAGTGTCCATAGAGAGTCTTGGATTGGTCATTCCATTTATTTTCTTCTCTCTAATTTCTTCAAGGATTTCATAATTGGGTATCCTCTTCCTTGCTGATTTTCTTGCTCCATTGCGTGAGTTTCCCATCACCACAATGATCAATGATATATGGTGCTTCTCAATGGGAAATTACCCAATCTTGGTTTCTTTCTTGCTCAATTGTGTCTAAATACTCAAATTAATGGGAAGATTGGGAGGAAGATTGCCTTTGCGAGCTCCTCAATGGGAGACTACCCAGACATGGTTTCTTTATTGCTTAATTGTGTCTAGATACTCTTCAATGAGAAATTCTCCAAGCTTGGTTTCTTTCTTTCTCAATTGTGTCTACATACTCCACCACAATGAATAAGTTAATGTTGCCTTTGCTAGCTCCTCAATTGCAAGAAAGTTAATGGTGGAGATGCTCTATGGTGCTCCTCTATGGGAAATTCCCCAAGCTTGGTTTCTTTCTTGCTCAATTGTGTCTACATACTCCACCACAAAGACCAAGTTAATGTTCCTTTTTCTAGCTCCTCAATTGCAAGAAAAACAATGGTGGAGATGCTCTATGGTGCTCCTCAATGGGAAATTCCCCAAGCTTGGTTTCTTTCTTGCTCAATTAATAATTTATTTCTTGCTCCTCAATGTATACCATGCTACAAGAAATACTTAAACACTTGTGATGGAGATGCTTGATGTCAAAAACAAAATTTTGTGTGATTATATGGTGAAGAAGAGAATGAACGCAATATCTACAACCTGAATTTGCACGCGGACTGTGAAACCTGCGTGGAATATGATAGAGTGTTTCTTGGAAAGAGACTGGTGTTGTTTATACCGAGACAAAATGTGCATGTGTTATTGTTAACAAAAATGGGGACGCGTTTTGATCACATAAAACATGTGCGTGTTTAGGAGAAATTAAGAATGTAGTTGCGTGGCTAAGGGATCATTTGATGTTTAGGGGGAGTTAACAAGCATTCCCTTAGTCTTTGCGCCTTAAAACCCCCATCTCTTCAACCTAACTATATTGTTTTAAAACTCAAGGGATGTGTGTGTGTGAAAGAGATAGGTTAGGGGGTGTTAGTGGTAAGGGGAGGCATAGGGATGTGTGTGTGTGAGAGAGAGATAGGTTAGGGGGTGTTAGTGGTAAGGGGAGACATAGGGATGTGTGTGTGTGTGTGTGTTAGAGACATAGGTTAGGCGGTGTTAGTGGTAAGGGGAGACATGTGGATGTGTGTGTGTGTGTCAGAGAGATAGGTTAGGGGGTGCTAGTGGTAAGTGGAGACATGGGAATGT
>LPNX011162992.1:162095-223582 GCA_001517045.1 Pseudotsuga menziesii | reverse complement strand
TGATATCCAACTTAAAATGTTGGTCCTCCAAATTGTGACAATTATCAAAGACGATGTCACAAAGAGCATCAACCATCATCAAATTCACCTTAGAATCTGTCAAAGGAGACACAGCGGAATATGTAAACACAACAGAATTTGAGCCCAAAATCCGATGACTTCCATGTCTGAAATTTGATAGATGCCTGTCTGTTATTCGACAACAACATTTTTTTTTGTCATCAGTCGCATATCATCGGATATTCAACCACATGCCAAAACCCGTCGACTTTTCGACATACTATGACGAAGTATTTAACCACTAAGTCACCGAATTTCTGGCTCCCAAGCTGTCGAAAATCTGACTTCTCCTTGTCGAATGCAAGACAGTTTCTTTGTAAAATTTTGACCTTATGTTGTCGAATGTTAGAGGAATTGATTGTCATATTTTCGACTATGACGAGTCAAATTTTCGACGAGTCTTTAGTCGTTGATATGACGACGATTTCTCCATTGTTTGAGTTCACCTTGTCGTTTGTGCGACACCTAGGTTGTTGGATTTCGAACGGTGACGGGGTCGAATTTGCGACAGGTGCGAGTCGGTTTTCCGATGGGCTTAGTCCAACATCCAACAACATGTTTTTGGATCGCGCTTGTCGGAGTTATGGAGTCCTCATCGGAGAAGGGCCACAACTCGTCAGATAATTGATGGGATATTGTATAGTTAAATTTTTTTTTATTTTTAGCAACAGTGGGCTGTAAATATTTTTTGGTATTCTAATAAGAAACAATAAGCTATACCTTATATCAGAAGTCCTAACCCTCCAACTTGGGTATTCGTCAATTTTTCTTTCTTTTGAGATGTCATAGCAAATGTTTGTTTAGTCGTGAATTCTATAGATTGGAGAAAGTGATTATCTTGGGTTCCATTGAGTGGATTTTCATTTTTTTTTCAAGATATTGTATTCATATACTTTCCTAGCAACACAAGGTGACTAGTTTCAAGAAAACTCCACATCATTGGAAGAGAGGGATGTTACTTTTCAGCATTGATACTAATGCATATCACCCAAGCCACAATAGAACATGGGAATCTAAAATGTATTCATATACTTTCCTAGTCACCACATTCTCAGTGGTATCAATTGTTAAAGTCCTTTTCATTAAACTCGGTCACCATTAACATTGAAAGGAATATCTTCTAATTCTTATGGTATGGTAATTTACAGAATTCAAATTTTCATTTACCATCTTGGGAAAGTATATCTCTACCCAAATGTATGGGAGGTTGGGATATCAAGTGTTTGGACTGGTTCAATCATGCTCTGTGTGCTAAAAGACTTTGGAGGAGTATTTTTGGAGATGATTTCCTATACAAATATTACTTGTTATTTCATACTTTTACCTACAACAAATATTTTCGTAGAAGCTACTTAGTAGTGTGCTGAGGCATGAGGTCATGGGATGGACAAGGCATGAGACTAAGAGTTGATCAATCTTTCAAAGGTAGCTTTAGAATAAGGTATACTTTTTTATATGGATATAACCATAAGGAATATTAATAGGACTATGAGTTTTCATGCCCAAACACATGATTTTTACGAAACTAATAGGGAGTGTAGGTAAAATCCTTTAGACATTCATGTTGTTTAGGTATTGAACTGGATTTGGAAGGGAAAAACATTGATTATGATGGTAAGTTCTTATCCAATGGAAATATTGTTGTTTACCCTAATTAAAGGAGTTAGTTTTATCCCAAAGAAAACATGACAGTATGAATGTTGCTTTATATGAGGCAATGAATAGGTATATTTTAATGGATTTCCAACAATAAATTTTTGTGTGAGGCATTCATGTGTAAAATCCATTGTTGAAGGAATGGAATATCATGGATTGGAATACATGATCAGTATCCTATGGCATCCTATCTCTTTCCCTAATTAATTTCCTACTAAGGCTTTGTGCCTAGTGCCTACAAAATCCCTGTGGAGGTTACAAAGAAGCAACTCTCACCCAAGTTTAAGGAGAGGTATATCCACATCGGTAAAAAAAACAAAAAAAATTGAAAAAAACACTTTACAAAGCAAATATTACACAAATTTTGAAGATACTCCAAACCTTCTGCCAGTCCACGATAATATGTAGCCTCTAGTTCCAAGTTAGAACTCAGATTCCCAATACATGACCTTGCACCATGGATCCAGTTTTTGAGCTACCCATTTTCCATGAACTCAAAGACGAGATATAAGTCTTGGTTTAAAATATTAATTTTTAAGCCTAAACTTTAATATCCAATAAAAGTAAAAATTCCTCATTTAGTGTTCTCAAGAACTTTATGGTCTCTGGGGAATTTAAGATGACAGATAAAGCATTATGACAATCATTAAACTTAGCCTTAACCCTCGCCTTAATGGCTGCCCTGTCAAAACAATATCCTATCTATAACACTGGGTAGATTACCAATAATAGCCATTATAAAGGAAAACATTTGAACCTCAGCGTCCTATTTGACAGAGGTCCCAACACAGTAAAATACACTTAGAATTCCACGGACAAACCAAAAAGTATGCCATCCTAGAACAGGGTATCATGGACAACAAAATAAATAAGAAATAAACATTACAGAAAAATCAAAAAACAATGGGAAAACAACACACTTAAAAGCATTTTATCCATTTGATGACTAAGCCAAGGGAAAAAATCCTGTCATTCATTAAAAAAACACTACCAATTCCCATGAAGTGAAAGAAGAGAAGTAATGTGCATACCTTGGAAGCTTCAACTCATTTGTTATATATGAATTCGAGTTGGGGGAGCAGTTTGGAATGATTAAATATCATCTCTTATTTTTTTTGCAAGAAGTATATTTTATACTCATGACTTTTAAGTACATTCATGACCACACCCATCATTCTCATAAGCATCAACTACCTACCTTGACCAGAATTGAGATAACAAACATATGTGCAAGAACAAAGTGATTACTAGTAGGCGGTAGCCATTCTTTTGGATAGGAATCAAGTACTCCATCAAGATACCTACAGAAAGAGGGCACTAAATCAATCAACTTGTTCAATTGTTATTTTACATCAAAAATAAAACATACAAACAAAATAAAATTATAAGAACATATGCTCTGAAGTAAAATTATGTTAGGAAGGGATCTGAAAAATATTACCAACCCAACCATGTCACAAAATCCCATTAGAGGAATTTTTGGGTCTAAAATGAGCCTCCTAAGGAAAATAATAAAATAATAGTTAAAATAATAAAATAATATTGATTAATTTTGGAGGAAGAAAGAAAAAAACTACTTTTTGTGTTCGTATTTTCGACATATCTCCCTGTGTTTTTACTCAAATTTTGATCAGGAGAGCTCGTTGGATGCGGAATTTGATTCCGCATCCAACGAGTACCCACACTGCATACTTTTGACAAAACCTGCTACCCCAAAAACAAGAAATAGCTGAAAAAATGTGATGATGATGTCATCATCACGTTTTTTTAGGTATTTCTTGTTTTTGGGGTAGTGTGGTCCATCAAAAGTATGCAGTGTGGGTACATCATCATGTTTTTTTAGGTATTTCTTTTTTTTGGGGTAGCTTGGTCCATCAAAAGTATGCAGTGTGGGTACTCATTGGATGCGGAATCAAATTCCGCATCCAACGATCTCTCCCGATCGAAATTTGAGTAAAAACACAATGAGATATGTCGAGAATACGAACAAAAAAAGTAGTTTTTTTTAATGACAAATATGTCAATTCAACCATTATGGTTGACTTATTTTATTGAAATTCTATTGGTTCTTGAATTCCAACTCACAAAAACTTATTTTGGCACGTTTTCTTATAAGGCCCATTTTAGACCCCAAATTTCCTCTAATGAATGCAACAACAACAAGAATAAAAAAACTGGCAATATGCAAGTACAACACGACAACATGTTTAATGAAAAGACTATTCAAAATATCCATCTATTCAACTATCTAATCCCGTTGCCTTCATTTCTTTTAAAAAACTGATCTTTCTTGACATTTTAGTTTCATCTATTATCATTGGCTTACATTGTATCAAATTACAAGAATAAGAAATATGAATTCATGATGCCCATAAATGGAGGAACGTTGTAGCTATTGCCTTCTCACCTACCATGTGTTATTCCTTCACCCAATGCTAAACCCACTAAATAAATATTTGAATCATTGCAAAGCTACTACTAAACCTGCAAATTTGACCTTTAGCAAATTCTGATTCTTTCTTCCAAGACGATATATTTGTTAGCAATAGGAAAACCATCATGGACATGTTCATTATACTTTCATTTTTTATAAACATGTTAATGTGATTTGTTGTTAACATGAATGATTTGCAAGAATAAGAGATGGACTCTAAATGATAGAAGAAGTTGAAGGATGTAGCTGATGAAGTGAGATTATTTAGAAAGGAATCAATTAAGTCATAGGTAGACATGGGTACCCTAGGGACATTCTGCAGGGATACATGATGAAATATAGATTATGAGCCCAATTATAAATGGGAGAAGTGTATCAAATTTTTAGAGAATAAAATTATCCATAATTACCACTTGCTAGTCAAGTGAATCTTGATGAAGGATTATCTCAAATGATCATAAATTTGGATATTCATAAAGTGCCAGTGAGGAAAATGATGCTCCAATGTGATGAATTCATGCCTTGGTTGATTAGTCATGCAAACATCCATAACAAGCAGATAAGAGATGTAATAGGGGATATCATTTCCTCTTTCCAACATTATCACCTAGATATCTATTATAGGTTCCTTAACCTTACTAAAGAATGGTCTTACAATTTACCATTAACTATTGCAATCCCATTAATAATTGGTGGATCAATAAAAAAACATTTAGAAATAGGATTGTAGGAATGCATCCTACAAATCATATGAGAACCCCTTATGAGATTACTATCATGCATTGATAATTAGAGTATATGGGGAAGAATATTCTTCAGAGTTCAAGTAGGCTTGGGTCCCACTCATTTATTAAGTCACCTTGGTCAAGAAAATTTTCAACTGGAAATCTATACTATCAACCTCCATGAATAAGAACATCTCCAAATCCAAATGCACAACCACCATAATCGTTCCAATATTCTACATGTCATCATACTTGCTATATGTGATGTATGTTTCTAACATATTTCTAGAGACGTGTAAGCATTAGTGACCAAGCATAGTGCCCATCCTGTATATTGCCAAATCCTTTAGGAGAACACATTTATAATACATTATATAAATATTTGTGAGCATATCATAGTGCCCATGTATAACATGATATTTTGTGAGCCTACCCAATACATGTTAGGAAAAGGTAATGCAAGCAATAAGTGAGAATGGATACTTGTATGTAACTAAAATAGGGGCATACGTTAGAATTTTTAGGGCTACCAAATTCCCACACCTATTATGGAAACTCATTCTTGACAAGGTTTTTATTTAGGAAGTAGGAAACCCTCTCCCATGACAAGAAGGTATTGTGGCCCTTTTTACCTCTTTTCATAGGTGTATTGTTGGAGTAGTGTTGGAATAATCGCCACACCTCTAGGAATATATTATGGACTAACCATCACACTAGGATCATGTGACTAACCGCCGCACTGGGATCATGGTGCTAACCATGTGTGAATGGTTTAGAAATTTTACCAACATTTGCAAGTTTTTGTGTAACAACAAAACTTACATGGTATAAGAGAAAGGTTCCAAGTTCAATTCCCTCGAGTTACATCGGAGGCGGGGCAGGGGGGGTGGTGTTGAAGTAGTGTTGGAATAATTGATGCACCTTTGGGAATATGTAGTAGAGTAACCTACACACTGGGATCATGTGACTAACCTTGTGCACTTGGTTTGGAAAGTTTACCAACATCTGCAAGTTTTAGTGTAATGACAAACCTTATGTGCATACATTATAGTAAATGTGAAAGGCATGAGAGATTTACGAGACATAGTCCAGTTGATGTTGTGGCCCCTGATTTGGATGCTTTCAAATATAGGTGGCCTTATCAAAATTAAATTTGGAAAGAAGAAGAGGTCTATTGGAAGTAGGTGTCATTAGGTGAGGTGGCATTGAGAATGGGTAGCAAGGGTAGAGGAGGAGCTTACAAAAGGAGAGAGAATTTACAGAAAGAAAGGGTAGAAAAAGAGAAAAGATAGATAGAGGTAGAAACAATAGATACAACAACAAAAGAATCTTAGATAAATACCTAATTTGAAGCGTAAAAGATGACATAAAAAATGAGACAAAAGGTTGAAGTGCAAAGGGAAACATAAAGACAAGAAGATGAAGAAAAAGAAAAACTTGATGTAAAGAAGAAAGTAATAAAACAAGCTAAGGAAAAGGAAACGGAGGACATTGAAAAGAAGAGTAATGAGGAGTTTGTTAACACATAATGCATGGATGTCAAAATTTCTAACCTAGACACATCCTTTGATTCCCCCATGTTATTCATCGACAGTGGGAATTTTCCTCTTTACGAGTTAGGTTTGGGAAAATTCACACCTTCTAAAACTGATGTTGTTGCTTCCTTTATTCTTTTGTGTTCAATAAGGAGAAGAGGTGGTTGGTAAGACATACCCAAAATAGGTTCAAGTTTCTTAGAGTCTTATAACTCAAAATAATTACAAAAATTTGATGGGAACAAAAATAAATGCGAACCCTACATTAGCTACCTATGCAGGATTTGCTTTCTTTGAAGAAAATGAATTCAACATTTAGAATATGGTCAAAGAAATGGAAATTTATAAGAGGAGGTTTACCACCCTAGAAGGAGAGGTAGCTCACTATAAAGTAGATATGACTAGTATGGAAAAGTACAAGGCCTACACTTTTGAGTTACATAATGAATTAAATGTGGCATAAATCCTAATGTATAATGAACTAGAAGAATCTCAAAAACATTCTTCATAGTTTCTCACATACCTGGAGAGAATCAAGGATTAGATAGTGATACTAGCTATAGTTCAGTAAGGCCTGTAAGATATACATATAAAGTGGAAAATAGGAGGTCCCAACACAGTAAAATTCACTTAGAAGTCCACATACCAATCAAAAAGTATTCCATCCTAGAATAGGGTATCATGGACAGCAGAAGAAATAAGAAATAAACATTACAGAAAAATAAGAAAACAATGGGAAACAACAAACATAAAAGCACTTTATCCATTTGATGAATAAGCCAAGGGCAAAAATCTTGTCGTTCATTAAAAAAACACTACCAATTCCCATGAAGTGAAAGAAGAGAAGTAATGCGCATGCCTTGGAAACTTCAACTCATTTGTTATATATGAATTGGAGATAGGGGCACAGTTTGGCATGATTAAATATCATCTCTTATTTTTTATGCAAGAAGTATACTATATACTCATGATTGTTAAGGACATTCATGACCACAGACATCATTCTCATAAGCATCAACTTCTTACCCTGACCAGAACTGAGATAACAAACATAAGTGCAAGAACAAAGTGATTACTAGCGGGTGGTAGCCATTCTTTTGGATAGGAATCAAGTACTCCATCATGATACGTAGAAAAAGAAGGCACTAAAGTAATCAACTTGTTCAATTTTTCTTTTACATAAAAAATAAAACATACAAACAAAATAAAATTATAAGAACATATGCTCTGAAGTAAAATTATGTTAGGAAGGGATCTAAAAAATATTACCAACCCAACCATGTCACAAAATTAAATGCAACAACAACAAGAACAAAAACACTGTAATTATGCAAGTACAACACAACAACATGTTTAATGAAAAGACTATTTAAAACATCCATCTATTCAACTATCTAATCTCATTGCCCTCATTTCTTTAAAAACCCTGATCTTTCTTGATATTTTAGTTTCATATATTATCATTGGCCTACATTGTATCAAAATACAAGAAGAAGAAATATGAATTCATGATGCCCATAAATAGAGGAACCCTGTAGCTATTACCTTCTCACCTACCATGTGTTATTCCTTGACCCAATGCTAAACCCACTAAATAAATCTTTGAATCATTGCAAAGCTACTACTAAACCTGTAAATTTCACCTTTAGCAAATTCTGATTCTTTCTTCCAAGACGATATTTTTGTTAGCAATAGGAAAACCATCATGGAGATGCTCGTTATACTTTCATTTTTTATAAACATGTTAATGTGATTTGTTGTTAACATGAATGATTTGAAAGAATAAGAGACGGACTCTAAACGATAGAATAAGTTGATGAAGTGAGACTAGGTAGAGAGGAATCAATTGAGCCATAGGTAGGCATGGGTACCCTAGGGACATTCTGCAGGGATACATGATGCAATATATATGATGAGCCCAATTATAAAAGGGAGAAGTGTATCAAATTTTTAGACAATAAACTTATCCATAATTACCACTTTCTAGTCAAGCGAATCTTGATGAAGGATTATATCAAATGATCATAAATTTAGATATTCATAAAGTGCTAGCGAGGCCATTGATGCTCCAATCTGATGAATTCATACCTTGGTCGATTAGTCATGCAAACATCAATAACAAGCTAATAAGAGATGTAATAGGGAACATCATTTCCTCTTTCCAACCTTATTTCCTAGATATCTATTATAAGTTCCCTAACCTTACTAAAGAATGGTCTTACAATTTACCATTAACTATCACAATCCCATTAATAATTGGCGGATCAATAAAAAAATATTTAGAACTAGGATATTAGGGATGCATCCTACAAATCACATGAGAACTCTTAACGACATTACTATCATGCATTTATAATTAGAGTATACGGGGAGGAATATTCTTCAGAGTTCAAGTGGACTTGGGTCCCACTGATTTATTAAGTCACCTTGGTCAAGAAAATTTTCAATTGGAAATCTATACTATCAACTTCCATGAATAAGAACATCTCCAAATCAAAATAAACAACCACCATAATCGCTCCAACATTATACATGTCATCATACTTGCTATATGTGATGTATGTTTCTAACATATTCTAGAGACATTAAAGCATTGGTGACCAAGCATAGTTCCCATCCATGTATATTTCCAAATCCTTTAGGAACACACATTTACAATACATTATATAAATATTTGTGAGCATATGATATTGCCGATTTACAACATGATATTTTGTGAGCCTACCCAATACATGTTAGGAAAATGCAATGCAAGTAATAAATGAGAATGGAGACTTGTATGTAACTAAAAGAGGGGCATACATTAGAATATTTAGGGCTACCAAAGTCCCACACCTATTACCCAAACTCATTCTTGACAATATTTTTCTTTAGGAAGCAAGAAACCCTCTCCCATGACAAGAAGGTATTGTGGCCCTTTTTACCTCTTTTCATAGATGTATTGTTGGAGTAGTGTTGGAATAACCGCCACACCTATGGGAATATATTATGGACTAACCACCACACGGGGATCATGGAACTAACCATGTGTGAATGGTTTAGAAATTTTACCAACATTTGCAAGTTTTGGTGTAACAACAAAACTTACATGGTATAATAGAAAGGTTCCTAGTTCAATTCCCTCAAGTTACGTTGGAGGGGGGGGGGGGTGCTGAATTAGTGTTGGAATAATTGATGCACCTTGGGGAATATGTAGTAGACTAACCTACACATTGGGATCATGCGAATAATCTTGTGTTCTTGGTTTGGAAAGTTTACCGACATTTGCAAGTTTTAGTGTAATGACAAACCTTATGTGCATACATTATATTAAATGTGAAAGGCATGAGAGATTTAGGAGACACAATCCAGTTGATGTGGTGTCCCACCATTTCCATGCTTGCAAATATAGGTGGACTTATCAAAATTAAATCTGGAAAGAAGAAGAGGTCTATTGGAAGTAGGTACCATTAGGTGAGGTGGCATTGAGAATGGGTAGAAAGGGTAGAGGAAGAGCTGACAAAAAGAGAGAGAATTTACAGAAAGAAAGGGTAGAAAAAGAGAAAATTTAGATAGAGGTTGCAACAATAGATACAAAAAAAAAAAGCTTAGATAAATACATAAAGAGAAGCATAAAAGACGACATAGAAAATGAGACAAGAGGTTGAAGTTCAAAGGGAAACGTAAAGAGAAGAAGCTGAAGAAAAAGAAAAAATTGATGTAAAGAAGAAAGAAATAAAAGAAGCTGAGGAAAATGAAAGGGAGGATGTTGAAAAGAAGAGGAATGAGGAGTTTGTTAACACATAATGCATGGATGTCAAAATTTATAACCTAGACACATCCTTTGATTCCTCCATGTTATTCATCGACGGTGGGAATTTTCCTCTTTATGAGTTAGGTTTGGGAAAATTCACACCTTCTAAAATTGATGTTGTTGCTTCCTTTACTCTTTCATGTTTGATAAGGAGAAGAGGTGGTTGGTAAGACATACCCAAAATAGGTTCAAGTTGCTCAAAGTCTTAGAACACAAAATAATTACAAAAATTTGATGGCAACAAAAATAAAGGCCAACCCTACATTCGCTACCTATGCAAGATTTTCTTTCTTTGAAGTAAATGAATTCAACATTTAGAATATGGTCAAAGAAATGGAAATTTATAAGAGAAGGATTACCACCCTAGAAGGAGAGGTAGCTCACTATAAAGCATATATGACTAGTATGGAAAAGTTCAAGGCCTACACATTTGAGTTATATAATGAACTAAATGTGGCATAAAGCTTGATGTATAACGAACTAGAAGAATCTCAAAAACATTTTTCACAGTTTCTCACATAGCTGGAGAGAATCAAGGATTAGATAGTGATACTAGCTAGAGTTCATTAAGGCCTATAAGATATACATATAAAGTGGAAAATAGGAGGTCCCAACATAGTAAAATCCACTTAGAAGTCCACATACCAATAAAAAAGTATTCCATCCTAGAACAGGGTATCATGGATAGTGGAAGAAACAAGAAATAAACATTACAGAAAAATAAGAAAACAATGGGACACAACAAACTTAAAAGCACTTTATCCATTTGATGACTAAGCCAAGGGAAAAAATCCTGTTGTTCATTAAAAAAACACTACCAATTCCCATGAAGTGAAAGAAGAGAAGTAATGTGCATGCCTTGGAAACTTCAACTCATTTGTTATATATGAATTCGAGATAGGGGCGCAGTTTGGCATGATTAAATATCATCTCTTATTTTGTATGCAAGAAGTATATTTAATACTCTTGATTGTTAAGGACCTTCATGACCACAACCATCATTCTCATAAGCACCAACTTCCTACCCTGATTAGAACTGAGATAACAAACATAAGTGTAAGAACAAAGTGATTACTAGTGGGTGGTAGCCATTCTTTTGGATAGGAATCAAGTAATCCATCAGGATACCTACAAAAAGCAGGCACTAAAGTAATCAACTTGTTCAATTTTTCTTTTACATAAAAAATAAAACATACAAACAAAATAAAATTATAAGAACATATGCTCTGAAGTAAAATTATGTTAGGAAGGGATCTAAAAAATATTACCAACCCAACCATGTCACAAAATCCAATGCAACAACAACAAGAACAAAAACACTGTAATTATGCAAGTAAAACACAACAACATGTTCAATGAAAAGACTATTTAAAATATCCATCTATTCAACTATCTAAACCCATTGCCTTCATTTCTTTAAAAACCCTGATCTTTCTTGATATTTTAGTTTCATATATTATCATTGGACTACATTGTATCAAATTACAAGAAGAAGAAATATGAATTCATGATGCCCATAAATAGAGGAACGCTGTAGCTATTACCTTCTCACCTACCATGTGTTATTCCTTGACCCAATGCTAAACCCACTAAATAAATCTTTGAATAATTGCAAAGCTACTACTAAACCTGTAAATTTCACCTTTAGCAAATTCTGATTCTTTCTTCCAAGACGATATTTTTGATAGAAATAGGAAAACCATCATGGACATGCTCATTATACTTTCATTTTTTATAAACATGTTAATGTGATTTGTTGTTAACATGAATGATTTGCAAGAATAAGAGACGGACTCTAAAGGATAGATTAAGTTGATGAAGTGAGACTAGGTAGAGAGGAATCAATTGAGCCATAGGTAGGCATGGGTACCCTAGGGACATTCTGCAGGGATACATGATGCAATATATATGATGAGCCCAATTATAAAAGGGAGAAGTGTATCAAATTTTTAGAGAATAAACTTATCCATAATTACCACTTTCTAGTCAAGCGAATCTTGATGAAGGATTATATCAAATGATCATAAATTCAGATATTCATAAAGTGCTAGCGAGGCCATTGATGCTCCAATCTGATGAATTCATACCTTGGTCGATTAGTCATGCAAACATCAATAACAAGCTAATAAGAGATGTAATAGGGAACATCATTTCCTCTTTCCAACCTTATTTCCTAGATATCTATTATAAGTTCCCTAGCCTTACTAAAGAATGGTCTTACAATTTACCATTAACTATCACAATCCCATTAATAATTGGCGGATCAATAAAAAAATATTTAGAACTAGGATATTAGGCATGCATCGTAAAATCATATGAGAAATATTTACGACATTACTATCATGCATTTATAATTAGAGTATATGGGGAGGAATATTCTTCAGAGTTCAAGTGGACTTGGGTCCCACTCATTTATTAAGTCACCTTGGTCAAGAAAATTTTCAATTGGAAATCTATACTATCAACCTCCATTAATAAGAACATCTCCAAATCAAAATACACAACCACCATAATCGCTCCAACATTATACATGTCATCATACTTGCTATATGTGATGTATGTTTCTAACATATTCCAGAGACATTAAAGCATTGGTGACCAAGCATAGTTCCCATCCATGTATATTGACAAATCCTGTAGGAACACACATTTACAATACATTATATAAATATTTGTGAGCATATGATATTGCCCATTTATAACATGATATTTTGTGAGCCTACCCAATACATGTTAGGAAAAGGCAATGCAAGTAATAAGTGAGAATGGAGACTTGTATGTAACTAAAAGAGGGGCATACATTAGAATATTTAGGGCTACCAAATTCCCACACCTATTACCCAAACTCATTCTTGACAAGATTTTTCTTTAGGAAGCAGGAAACCCTCTCCCATGACAAGAAGGTATTGTGGCCCTTTTTACCTCTTTTCATAGATGTATTGTTGGAGTAGTGTTGGAATAACCACCACACCTATGGGAATATATTATGGACTAACCACCATACTAGGATCATGTGACTAACCACCACACGGGGATCATGGGACTAACCATGTGTGAATGGTTTATAAATTTTACCAACATTTGCAAGTTTTGGTGTAACAACAAAACTTACATGGTATAAGAGAAATGTTCCAAGTTCAATTCCCTCGTGTTACGTCGGAGGGGGGGGTGTTGAAGTAGTGTTGGAATAATTGATGCACCTTTGGGAATATGTAGTAGACTAAGCTACACACTGGGATCATGCGACTAACATTGTGTGCTTGGTTTGAAAATTTTACCAACATATGCAAGTTTTAGTGTAATGACAAACCTTATGTGCATACATTATAGTAAATGTGAAAGGCATGAGAGATTTAGGAGACACAATCCAGTTGATGTGGTGTCCCACCATTTCCATGCTTGCAAATATAGGTGGACTTATCAAAATTAAATCTGGAAAGAAGAAGAGGTCTATTGGAAGTAGGTGCCATTAGGTGAGGTGGCATTGAGAATGGGTAGAAAGGGTAGAGGAAGAGCTAACAAAAAGAGAGAGAATTTACAGAAAGAAAGGGTAGAAAAAGAGAAAATTTAGATAGAGGTTGCAACAATAGATACAAAAAAAATAAGCTTAGATAAATACATAAAGAGAAGCATAAAAGACGACATAGAAAATGAGACAAGAGGTTGAAGTTCAAAGGGAAATGTAAAGAGAAGAAGCTGAAGAAAAAGAAAAACTTGATGTAAAGAATAAAGTAATAAAAGAAGCTGAGGAAAATGAAAGGGAGGACGTTGAAAAGAAGAGGAACGAGGAGTTTGTTAACACATAATGCATGGATGTCAAAATTTCTAACCTAGACACATCCTTTGATTCCTTCATGTTATTCATCGACGGTGGGAATTTTCCTCTTTATGAGTTAGGTTTGGGAAAATTCACACCTTCTAAAATTGATGTTGTTGCTTCCTTTACTCTTTTGTGTTTGATAAGGAGAAGAGGTGGTTGGTAAGACATACCCAGAATAGGTTCAAGTTGCTAAGAGTCTTAGAACTCAAAATAGTTACAAAAAATTGATGGTAACAAAAATAAAGGCCAACCTTACATTCGCTACCTATGCAGGATTTGCTTTCTTTGAAGTAAATGAATTCAACATTTAGATTATGGTCAAAGAAATGGAAATTTTTAAGAGAAGGATTACCACCCTAGAAGGAGAGGTAGCTCACTATAAAGCAGATATGACTAGTATGGAAAATTTCAAGGCCTACACATTTGAGTTATATAATGAACTAAATGTGGCATAAAGCCTGATGTATAATGAACTAGAAGAATCTCAAAAACATTCTTCACAGTTTCTCACATAGATGGAGAGAATCAAGGATTAGATAGTGATACTAGCTAGAGTTCAGTAAGGCCTATAAGATATACATATAAAGTGGAAAATAGGAGTTCCAAACATAGCAAAATCCACTTAGAAGTCGACGGACAAACCAAAAAGTATGCCATCCTATAACATGGTATCATGGACAGCGGAAGAAATAAGAAATAAAAATTACAGAAAAATCAGAATACAATGGGAAAACAACAAAATTAAAAGCACTTTATCCATTTGATGACTAAGCCAAGGGGAAAAATCCTGTCATTCATTAAAAAAACACTACCAATTTCCTTGAAGTGAAAGAAGAGAAGAAATGTGCATACCTTGGAAGCTTCAACTCATTTGTTATATATGAATTCAAGATGGGGGCGTAGTTTGGCATGATTAAATATCATCTCTTGTTTTGTTTGCAAGAATTATATTATATATTCATGATTGTTAAGGACCTTCGTGACCACACCCATCATTCTCATAAGCATCAACTTCCTACCCTAACCATAACTAAGATAACAAACATAAGTGCAAGAACAAAGTGATTACTAGCGGGTGGTAGCCATTCTTTTGGATAGGAGTCAAGTACTCCATCAATATACCTACAGAAAGTGGACACTAAAGTAATCAACTTGTTCAATTGTTCTTTTACATAAAAAATAAAACATACAAACAAAATAAATTTATAAGAACGTATGCTCTGAAGTAAAATTATGTTAGGAAGGGATCTAAAAAATATTACCATCCAAACCATGTCACAAAATCCAATGCAACAACAACAAGAACAAAAACAATGGAAATCTGGAAGTACAACACAAAAACATGTTTAATGAAATGACTACTTAATCTTATTATGAATCTCAAAATTTGGTTTCTTATTTCCAAAGGACTTTTTAGTATTCTCTGCAAATGTTTGTAAAACATGAGGCCAATTTATAAACACTATGGCTTGTGTTCAATATAATTTATAATATTTAACAAAGCTATGTTTGACAAGAGGTTACATAATCAACAAACTTCTGAATTGGGGCTTTATCCATTTGAGTTATCTCAGCCAAATGAATAATATGAGATAAAGAAACATTTGAACCTACTTGTTGTCACTTGAATGTGAAGATCCACTTTTAATTTCATAGTGTCTCCTATGATTGTCCCCCCAACCTCCTTTAACATTGGTGTTTACCCACTAGTAATCATACTCTGATTGACATGGTTGGAACCCCATACTACTATTCCATCAGCTGGGTCCTTTGAACCTGAGTATACTTTGAGCATATCACTCCTTTGAATCAACTATGCATCAATTTATTTTTCTCCCACATGCTTCCCATCTGCCATACATAAAAAAACATGTATCACATCTATGGATTTAGATATAGTTATTTATGACTAACACTATAAATAGGATAGTCTAATATTTTTCCTTTAAGAAAGTTTCCATCCTTTGTGATAAAAGTGAGCTATGTTAGCTCACAAGTAGAAAAGCTCTCACTAAAATATTCAATAACAAAGACAAGAAAATGTATACCATAAAAAGTTAAAATGCAACATGCATAATATATATCAATCAACATTACCATTATACACTATGTCAAAATAATAGAGTGCATCGTAAACTTTCATCCTTTTCATACTTAGGCAAAGTTTGTCATGAAGAAAGGTACCCCAAAAGTTCAAATTTAGCATTAAAGTGAACACAATAATGGCTAAAGATCAGTTCTAAAATTTCTTCGAATTATCATAAACATGGAAGCCTTGTTATCATAAACATTGGGCAAATTTTTGGCATTTACTAAGGGTCATTCTCAAACTTATATTATGCAACATGAAGTGGATTCTTGAAATTCATATCTCAAAAAACAATTCTTGGCATAATAACAACTCTAAAACATGAATTTCGGTTAGTCCCAAGTCATGTTTAGACAATTTTGAATGCATTTGGGCATTGCATACAAAGTTTTGGGAAATCCTTTGGGCATAAACAACCCTAGAAAAGGAAGATATGGGCATAATCTCAGCCCTAAATAGTGGTAATGTTCAGTAGTTACAACCATCAAAGGAGGAGGACAGGGACTATTACATATCATGATACGAGGGTTTCATAGCTTATGGTCATCATTGAAAAATATGTAGAAGACTTATGGGTTTCTTTCTTGGAGAATAAGGTGTCAATCCAACCTAATGCAAAGGGGGTTTTATTCTAATTTTTGGATGAGTATGACATAGTGCACATTTTTGGTAAGTGCCCTAGTTTATGGACGAAGCTTGCCTCTTTATGAAGCCATAGCAACTTGGATTTAGTAAAACTATAGATTCATTAACAAATATTTGATTTGGGTAGGAATTCCAATCTTTTGTTCGAATATTGGAATGGGATTCCCTTACCACAATTGGTAATAATCTAGGAAATTTTATTATTATGGACCTAAAAAAAATAAGTATACTACATTTGTGGATTGAATTTGCATTTACTTAGATTTAAGTGAAGGCATCCTTGGAACAATTGTGTTTGAGTGCCAAAATCATAGTTTGACATAACTTTTGGACTATAAAACCATACTAGTTTTTTTCAAAATTTGCTTTGAGTGTGAGCTCATGGGGATTCCATGTTCAAAGACAAAAGTCTCCATATATTCTAGGTCGAAACAATTAAAATGCCATTAAATATAATTTTAATTTTATAAATTATGATATTTAAATAATATAATTTCAATTGATGAATATGTAAATTTATGGATTTCTTAGGAACTATTTATCGCCAAATAAGTACAGTTTATGAGTATAATGAAAAACAAACCTCTTCATAACTATATTAACTTCTCAAATATTCTTTTCAGAGTTGAGCATATGAGATAGGTTCGAATCCACTCTATCTCCTTGCATTAGGTATTCCAAAAACTCACTCATAAGGAAAAACGTATTACAAAACTGTATTTTACCCACCCACAGACTATTACATACCTCCCCCCCCACAATGGATTCAATGCTACGAAAATAAATTACCACATACATAATTAATTATTTTGCTTTCTCTTGATAAATATCACGAGTCCAAATGGAAACCTTGCAAAAAGTTGGGTCAATCGGTTGAGAAAAATAGGCCAAGTGATGAGCTTGGAAATAATTTCCATAATTAAAATTATGTTTCTTTCCTATAGTTCTCTTGAAGAATATTACGAGTCGAAGTGGAAAGCTTGCAAAACATTGGGTCAATTGCTTGAGAAAATAGTCCAAGTGGTGAGAAAAAGATGGGTCCAAATGGTGAACTTGGAAATAGTTTAGTTGGGTATCATTATATTAATATCACAGTTTGATTGACATGCACCAAAGCCAAGTCCTGCTACAAGGCATAGTCCATGTGATGAGAAAACTTGTTGAATGAGCTTGCAGGGTAATATAATTGCACAACTCATATCTAACTTCATAAAGTCTCATCAATTTAAACTTTAAAACTTAATTGCATGTTGGATGTGGGATAAATTTCTTTGGAAAAAAATAAACAATACCTAACCCTGTTACCTATTCATTGCTCAGTTCCACAAATTAATCTTTCATTTGTTCATAGCCAATGATATCATTATTAGAACAAGGGATTTCATGCACTACATATCAACGTTCGATCTGTGAGATAAGTGGATGATTGAATCATGATTAATGAGATAATAGAATAATTTCATCATATTGGGTGGACTATTAAAACCTACCTTTCAGATGTAGATCAAGCCATGAATACAAACATACTGAGGCTTTGTGTTGAGTGCCCACAAAAGCCCTGTGGAGGTTACAAAGAAGCAAATCTCACCCAAGTTTAAGGAGCAAAATCCCCCCAAAAAATACAAAATAAGAAAATAAAAGTGTGAATGTGAAAACTTTAAGGCTACCAATAAGAAAAGCATATCAACAAAAATGACATAAACTATATAGTATCATCATGTAGAAAATTGAAAAAATTAATAACTGCCAAAGTTAGATGGATATAGAAATTGAAGCAATCAGTTGACTCAGGCTCACAAATGAAATTGGAAATAATGGAGGTTTTAGATGAATTTTTCTAAATAGAAGAAGTTGGTCAAGGTGTCCAGGGAGCCTATGAGCATGCATATTCAAATAAGGTAATCAATAATGAAGTTGGGGAATATAATGTATATATAGTATATACTTTTTTTTAAATGGAAAAGACGATGATGGAGGAAACCTTGTAGGTGAGTAAGCCCATCATCAACAAACCTAGCTTCGGAAGAAGATAACCAGCAAAATAGATGTTTTCTCCCAAATAAAATAAATTTATTTTTGATAGTATGGAGAATTTAAATGATGCAATGAAGGATATGAAGATCACTAACAGTTTTGAAGACCTCTATTTTTGATGCAAATTTCACAAATTTGTGGTTTCGGTGGCTTGGGCGAGGATCAGAACATCTCTTTAGCCACCGAAAGATGGAAGATAAATGGTGAGTGGAAGACCCCTTCGGCAGTTAGGCATATTGCTAAACTTTTTACTGCCATCGAAACATTTTTAGATAGTGATCGAAGGTGTAGTCCTCTATTTCTCCACCACTGTGGAGAGGATAGTGGCTGAAGCTTCTACCACTGCAGAGAATATAGCGGTTAAAAGTTTTGATGGTGAGAAGGTTTGGAGTTCTGATCACCGACATTGCGGAGTCTTTGTTCACTATGGCGCTGCCACTGCGGGGAATACAGTGACTACAAGTTCTGCAACTACGGAAAATATAATGATTAAAGGCAGCCAATAAATAAAAGTCACCGCCAATCAGGGGGAATGGAAAATTCGGCGTCGGAACTTGAAAGAACTAACGATCGGCAGGATAGTCCCCTAAGGAGCCGAAACTACAGAAGAAAAATAGACAAGGCTTCCGCGACCAAAGGAAAACTGCGGCGATCGAAGGTTCAAGGGACTAACGATCGACAAGCTAGTCTACTAAAGAGCCACAATGGTGGAAAGCTAACTGATTATAGCTTCTGATCGATGACAATAAAATTTTCGATAGCACGACGATAGATGAACACATCGGCAATCGGAGGAACTAAAGAAAACATAGCGGCGATTTTAAATTTGAAAATTTCCACAGTGTCAGCGTTGGAACTTGAAGACACTAGCCATCAGCAAAATAGTCTACTAAGGAGCTGAAACAGTGGAAGGAAGACTTACTACAGGTTCTGTGAACAGAGGAAAACTTCAGTGATTGGAGGTTCAAGGATCTAACAATCGGCGAGCTAGTCCTCTAAAGAGCCGAAACTACAGAAGACAATAGACAAGGCCTCTGATAAATTAACAGAAAAGATTTCAATAGTGTAATAGGAAATCGTCGATGATCGAAGGAATAAAAGACTAATCATTGGAGAGTTTAGAACCAAGCAGCTCTGTGGCGATTGATGGAACTACAGACTAGTTGTTGGCACAATAGTCCATTAAGGAGCCACAAGTGTGGCAAACATTCAAACTTGGGGTGCTGATGGCGTAGAAGAAAAATATTCCGATCAGCGACTATGGTGGTAAGGTAGAGATACTATGGAAACACTTAGACTTGGTGTGTCGATAGAAGAAAAATCTCTCGATCAATGACCGCGGTGGTAAACTATGGAAATATTGAGGCCTAAGGAGCTGCAACTATGGAAACAGTCAGGCTTGGAGCGTCGATGTG
Source organism: Pseudotsuga menziesii (assembly GCA_001517045.1). Classification (NCBI taxonomy): domain Eukaryota; kingdom Viridiplantae; phylum Streptophyta; class Pinopsida; order Pinales; family Pinaceae; genus Pseudotsuga; species Pseudotsuga menziesii. The sequence continues at coordinate 203,376 of LPNX011162992.1, read as the reverse complement.
ATAGAAGAAAAGGATTCTGATCGGTGACTGCATAAATGAAGTTAAAAAGGTTTCAGGCAGATTTACCAAGACTGGGCACTTCAGTTAAAACACCGATACACTGACTGTTGGTGGCAATTTCACAGCAAACCAGTAGTGGTGGTTACCAGCTACCACTTCAGTCATTAAAAGATCACCCAATGAACTAGATATTTGCATTAGATAAACAAATAGTTAGCAAGGGTTTGATGCCCTAATCTGGAAAAACTATTACTTTCAATGATTTTTGATGTAAACAGATCAGATTTTCAGGATCTGTAAGTTTTGTAAAAGGCTATAAAGCCCATGATTATTTCATTAATAATGGTTCGACTCTAGGGATTTATGAGCATGTTCCATTATCAAGCGTCTCATCTGGTTTATTCTAAGTATAAGCTCTTTTGTTGTGATTTGTTCAGCCATCTCTTTCTTTACTGTGTTTATTACCTGAATGTGCATTTAGGTAATTTTTAGATTTATTAAAGGGCCGATAGCTGTCATGCTATTGGTTATTTAGTGATATTTTATTTATAAACACCATCCTTAGCAGGATTTAGCCATTTATATGCATGTGTTATGTGTGTAAGTCTGCCAGCCTGGTGAGTTCTCCATCCCTGCACCTTTTTGTCAAACTACTGAACAAGTTGCAACTAAAATCCTTGTGATTGAGTGAGCTTCATGCATGTCTTGAGAGTGAGAGTTTATATAGGTTATCCGGCTTGATCCAATTCAGAAAAAAACCCAAAAAATAGTTTAATTTATCAGGAATCCTCGAGCTACAACCTAGAGGAGTTTCCTGGAGTGATAACAATAGCATCATGAAGTAAGTTGGGAAGATAACCCTTCAATGGTTATTGATCTTCTAGATAGGATGGATGGGGTCAATGGGATGGATGGTGTTGTTGGTCTTGTTGGAATCAATGGCTGGCTAGATATGATGGATGGGATCACTGGCTGAATTGTTGGCTAGGATGGCTAATGAATAAGGGGGGAGGGGAGTGGAAGCAAGTCCTTCTCACCTAATATTTAGATCATTTTAGGAGTATAATTGCTCCACACAATCAGAAAAGGCACTGGCCTAGATATGTTGCACTAGCAAGAAGAGTTTCATCATTTTATGGATGGTAAACCCAAAAAGAAACTTGGGCCCACCAAAATACACTCAAGCAAAGAATAGGGTTTTCTAATAGCTCACCACTACCATACTCTAATGCTACTACTAGAATGACATAAAGGAAAGGATATATATATATATATATATATATATATATGTATGTATGTATGTATGTATGTATGTATGTATGTATGTATGTATGTATGTATGTATGTATGTACTCTCTTGGACTTCTTGGCCTACAAATACATTAGATCTATTTTTAAAAATATTTGTGAAAAGATTGGATTCTACAACTTATTAACCCATAAAAATCAGAAGTTTCTTTTCCAAGTTATTCAATCATAGAAACAACTTGATAAATCAAACTAATTAAGGCAAGTTTATAGATCATATATAACAAAGTTAGCTTGAATGTATGGTAATAACCATCATCAACTAAATGTGTGTGTGTGCACATGCATAAATACCCAATACACAGTTCAATCAAATAAAAGAAAACATAATTATACCTTGATTTGTGGAGCTTTATGCTATCTTCTTCTGCTTTACCTTTCAAAACATCATTCAACATACTTCAATTTTTTTCCATTTGCAATAATTTGATGCTAGGACCCATCAAAATAAATATTTGTCTGTTTATGAAAATAACAAAACCAATCTAAATAAATACAATACTATTACAATGTAAATTACGATACTATTCAACCATTCAAGTAAATTAATTGCTAATAATAGATCACCTAATAAAGCATGGAGAACCAAAAACTCTATGTATATAAGGCCATCGATCACATCAAAATGCCATTTCTTGCCTCTTAACTATGAAAATGTTTCTCAATGCTATCTGTAACAAGTTCCAATGGAGGAGGCAAATAACAATAGTAAAATTTAAACACTAAAACTATAGAAATAACTGTTTTTAATGTATTCTTCCTTACCATTCATTGAGATCCTCTCTGTTTCAAGAATAATTTAATATTCTATACTAAACAGGACCAACCACGTGAAGGTGGAAGCTCTTATGGCCCCTCCTCCCCTCACATCACTCTCAGTTCCCCAAACCCAATGCATCTACTTGCAAATAACAATTTACTACAAATTATTTCACTCAATAGCTGAAAGAAGATTTCATTAAATCATTCATTAAGTCATTCATTAAATCATTAAATCATTCAATAGCTAAAAAAAACATTCATTAAATCATTCATTAAACCATTCATTTAGTCAATAGCGGATAAAAAAAATCAGTAAACGATTCATTAAAGCATTCATTTAACCATTCATTCATGAAATAGAGGAAAACACCATGTAATTTTTTTTATTATAAATAAGAATTACTCAAAAGTTGTTTAGTCTTACTTTTATTCTCTTAAAATATTTAGTCAGAAGCACATATTTTGGAATCTAATCATCGGTCTCCCTACTAGAATGCTCGCAAGGTTGAACTTGCAGCGAGGGGCTATGAATTTCTGCAATAATGTCAAAATGTTTCATTAATTTATTTTTATTTTTATAAATACAAGTAATTCATTTAAGAAAACATTACAAAGGTTTGTTTTACCTGGCGTGGGAACATCAGCATGTTCATCATTATCCTGTACAAGCTCAACCTATTCAGTGTTATCTGTATCTACATGCTCTGCAGTTGAATTGTGAAGAATTAGAATGAATGTTCATCATCTGTAATTATTTATACAAAATATTAGCATATTAAAAAATTAATTACCAGGAATCAAAGCATGATCTTCGTCTAGTTGGTGTACATCCTCGACATGAACGAGATGATTACTTTCCTCCTAAAAAAGGAATAAATAATTTATGTTCATTTTTTATAACGAATAAATTGCATGAGAATTAATAAATTATCATTAAAATATATAGTTTTTATATACCTGCGCATCAGATGGATCAATAGAATATACTGCAATATGCCCAGACAAACTTCTCTGGTGTTCAACAATGACATCAAATCACTGTTCGAAGCCAAGCTTCATGTCTTCCTCAATGGGAAGTTATTTTAACCGGTTGGCATGCATATTTGCATGGTGTCATTAATTATACATTTTTTTCCAGAATAAAACGAAAATAATTTTCTATGTATTATTTGGATGCAGTTTTAGGTTTTCGATACTTACATATCGGGCCGCCAAATTCGAATAGCCACCAGGCCCAAGCTTGTGTTGACCAATTTTTTCTATTCTTGCCTTGGTGGCCTTAGATGTGTCTGACAACCTAATCAAGTGTTGAATTACGTTAGTCAATGTTCCAAATTTAATATAAAAACTAATAATAATAAGGCTTACCATTACATTTTGGAATGTACTGCATATTCCTTGTTCCTGGTGGTATCTTTCCTTCTTTTCTCAGACCCTTCTCTTTTCCATCTTCCACCGAGGCTTTTCACTCCCTTGATGGAATCATTGGAGGGAACTCGAAACTAGGGTTCTTTTCTAGGTGAACCCTATACTGGTCTCAGACAATCTTCAGATGTTGTCCAGCCTTCTATAGGACCTTCGATGTATCGGAGGAATCTTTTCCGAATAGACCAACCAAGCAATTAGTTAGCTCATCCTTTAAAAAATTTTCTTGTATGTCCCACCTTATGTGGATGGTGGGCTGAAGATATTCAAGGACAAATCATTTATATTTTTATAAAATAAATCATTTCCTGCAAAACATTAATTCCATCATTAGTCAACATTAAAAAATATTATCGGTATATTAGACACAAATTATAAAAACTAAATTGAAAAATCTATAATCACCTAGAATATTCTCTATTTTTATTGGAACGAGTTCTTCGTTCATAAAAAATGTTGCCACTATTGAACCAGTGCTAGTGACATGAGAAGATCCAGGAAATGTTGCTTCAGCATCAATATTAGTATCTAACCCTGCATCCACCCCTTCTTCTGCAACATCTGTTGTGGGTTGGTCAGCATTGGCTGCACCCTCTGTTGGCCTTGGGGGTGTCACACAACATGTTGATGACTATTCAATAGACAAAATGGAGTAGTATGTGGTGTATGTGGAGTGGTTTGATCACTGGGAGCAACAACGCCTTGACCACCACTGTTAAGCTGCATAATTTCCTGTAAATACAAACCATTGTATTATAAGTTTAATATCATATAAAATTAAAAATTATAATGTTCTAAATGAATTTACATTATTATTCCAGAAATTAATTACAATTGTCGACATCTCTGGAACAACAATTGAATATTTGATTTGATCTCTTTTGTTTGTGGAACTGTCAATGCCATAAGAACCAATTCCTCATTTTGTTTTTCCAAGGTATTCTGTAGCACCCTCAACGGGTCTGTATACCTACTAATTTCATTATCTTTAATCAATTGGGAGACATAAAACTGTAAATACTACTGAGTTTGTGGTTCCTAAACCGAATCCCCTGTCTACAACAGAAATATATAAAACATTGCTCAGTCTTTGAAGCAATAGTCTGCGCAAAAAATTATATTAACAAAAATTGTCTATCATGATAGATTCCTAGGATTACATCAAGGTTTACCTGATGCATAGACAAGGGCATGGTATGATCAATAGCTGGGGACTTTCCCCAATCATCCACCTACAAAAAATTAGAGAAAATTATCACAATGAACTCAATATATAAAAACTAAAAAATACATAACAAAAATAAACATTATGCTACATGTTTTATATGTGTACAATTTTGAAGTATTTAGAATGTGGAATTACATTTAGGTTTATAGATTGCCTCGAGGCTCCAGTCGTCTGATCAACAGTTGGGGACTTTCCTCAGTCATCAACTTGCAAAAAAAGTAGACAACATTATCATCATGATCGCAAACATAAAAACGAAAAAATACATAACAAAATAAACATTATGTTGCATGATATACATGTGTAAAATTTAAAGTATTTAAAATATAGAATTACATTCATGTTTACATGTTACCCCGATGCTGCAGTCGGATGATCAATAGCTGATTGGCTTCCCTAATCAACACTCTGCATGGAAAATAGATAAGATTATAAAAATGAACCGAATATACTAATGAAAATACATAATAACAGATCTGTTTGCCCATCCTAAATTTTTACAATGGCAATATCGATGTATACCTACTATGAAAATACATAATAACAGATCTGTTTGCCCATCCTAAATTTTTACAATGGCAATATCGATGTATACTTGCTACCTTGATGCAGGTCTACTAACATCTACTGTGAGGGAGGTACCCCTGAGAGAACCCTGCATAAACAAATACTAAAAATTACATAACTAAACCAAAATATTCACTAAAACAATTTTAAAACATAACATTTTGATGTATACCTACTGCCTCGCGGATCATGTACTTCTCTTACCTTATGCTAGGGTGATGAGCCCCGCATCACCTCCCTGTGAAGTTAACATAGGAAATTTAATAGACAATTATAATTATATGATAACAAAAAATCCTATAGATGTTAAAATAATTAAAAAAAGGTTGGGTAAATTGTTGGATGTACCACAACCATACTAACTGTGTTTGTATCTACACGATTCAAATTGTAATTAATAAGCAGTTCTTCCCCAACAACTATTGATTTAATGGCACATACAAAGACACAATTTCCTTCACGTGACTCGAATATGCAGTTGGGTTGCTTAAGTGTAGAAGCTGGTTGTGTACTATTTATAAACCCTCCAATATTCCCAGTTATTTTTGGCCTTTTGTCAATTTACAACGTTGCTCTATTTTTATCGATGTCTTTCAGTTGTATATAATTTGCTGACAACCCATATCTATGCTTGCTTCATGTATATTGGACCATGCACATCCAATCACTATAGTTGTAAGAGGGTCCAACATACTCCATCAATTATGTACATCTTTCATATCCAACCTTTATGCCATCTATGCAAAAAAACCTAAATCCATGTAATGACAATGGTGCAATTCTATATATCCTCTCATTCACACAAAAATCAGTGTTTACTTGAGGAAGATCCCTAGGTACCCATTGTTTCACTGGGTGTTTGTACCTTAAGGGAACCTCAATGTCTCCTATTGTCTCATCATCATAGGAACATGACCCCCCTCCTCTGAGAAAACATTCCATGCGTTTATTGAATTTTCTACTGATCTTATGACATCTAGTTGATCTAGCCCTTGTAGACCTACTGGATGTATCACTTTCCTCTAGCCTTCCCAAACTCCAGTCACTGGAGCAAGACAGGTTTGACAAATACCTGTTTGGTTCTACCTGAACCATGGTAAAAAAAAAATGGCAAAATAATAGAAGAAAACCAAAAAAAAAACTTGGAAAGACTTATAAGCATGACATAATGGTGATATCATTATCTTGAATAATATCAATAATTCCCTAATATAACAATTCATCACATAGTCCTTTAACATGATATAGATATCAAGTCATTCCATATCAAATTCTTCAGCCAATTAATCTCAAAATACAAACTATGGTTTTTATAATATTCTTAGGTGTACCTATTTTAATTTAGTTTGTTTCCTCACCCAAAAATATAAAAGACCCAGTTTATGGATCTCAATATATGTGATAAAATCATTTGCAAATATTTTGTAACTTTTTTTCAGAAGAAAAAGAGGTGTTCCTTGAGATTCAATAGTTAATAGAAGGTAACTTTTACATAGTCCTGGCAATAAGTCAGTCCATTAACGAGTGGAGATCATAAGTATAAAAAATATCTCAAGGGGAGGGACAGAACCCACAATCCCATCATTAAAATGAAGTAGCAATACCACACGCAGAACGTAAGGAGCCCAAACAACTTATCCAAGGATTCATCAAGGGTGGAGAAAACACACCACTGAGGGGATGAAAACAAAATCTATATCCCCAGCTAAAACAAGAAAGATGCTGATGTATCCCATAGTATAAAGAACCAAAAAAGACTATGCCACACAAATAAAAAAGCTCTTAAATTAATTGTATCATGCCTTCCTCAATGATTTCTCCTTCTAAAAGTTACGAGAAGGAGAGGAGGCCAACCTTCATATTCAATGCTTCCTTGGATAAACGATCTGCACTCATATTGTTCTCCCTGTAGACATGGATAAAGTCATATAAATGAATTGAAGATGTCAGTAGTATAGCATATATGTTGGATATCTGATGAAATGCATTACTTTCTCCAACCTCTATAGATGAGTTCACATTTTGAGAGCTTATATCACTACACCGACATGATCACACAACTTCTAGGTCAGTTCTGCAGTCTACATTGGCCCGATTATTCATTTTCTTGGCCACTCCTCTCTCCTTACTCTACACCCGTAGGCTTACATATAACTTAGAAAAACTTCCAACTTATCACAACCAGGGAAAATTTTAGGGGCAAAATTTAGCCCATGGGCGAAATTAGAGGGGTTAGCTAAAAGTAGAGGGCGATTTTTCAACATAGAAAATGTTTTTTTAATTTTAATATATTATCCCTTTTTTATAAAACCCATAACTATATTAAATATATTAGCCAACACTGTAAACGACCCAAAACCAAATTTCGCCATTGAAACGATACCCGAAATCATGCACTCGCCCATATTTTCAGGTAATGGAGAAATGCTAGTCTTGGTTCACCCTGATTTTCGGTGATGGACCAAACAAACGGTTAGTTTGCCCATGATTTTATGTAATGGAGAAACAAATTGCTAGTTCTCCCATGATTTTTTGTAATGGAGAAACAAACTGAAAACATAGTCTCCATTACAAAAAATCATGGGAGAACAAATTGTTTCTCCATTACAAAAAATCATGGAGAAATTAATAAAATCAATGGTGAGAACAAATTGCTAGTTCGCCATTGATTTTATTAATTTGTCACAGTGGTCTAGGAACTCAAAACATAGTCTCACAAAGAATACAGACAAATATGCATAAAATTGGCAAAATGGTGTTGCAATGGAAGTAGTAGCTCTGTATAATCAAATGAAATAATGATGATACAATACAATGATCATGCAATATGCATGAATTCCAAGAAAATTCAAATTTCCAAGGAGGTCATTCGAATTGAATGAATGGGTGTAGCTTAACTGACTGTAAGCCACAGTAAACACACTAGTTAACCAATTGATCAAGTGCCGATTGACTCAACTGAGTCCTAACTGAAGTCAGAGTGCAAAAAATGACTGAGTCTAACTGAAAGTAGCTCAGACACATGTCATTGTATGCCAACCAACAAGTGGTAGTGCATCAATAACTCCAATGAACCCTGATGAGGTTAACTGAAGTCAAACTAGCCATCAGAAGTGGTTGGAGGCACCCCTGTTGACTACAGTTCATTAAATATTAATTAAATAATCAATATAGTGAAAGGAGGCTCCTTCACCATTCAGATTTAACCGATTGTAACCATTAGTTATCAATTTAGTGCATTTATGACGCTTAGATCACCCTCGAAGTGCTCCAGTTAGTCTCCCTGAATGAAGGAGAAGGCTTAGTTGGCCTCCTTGACTGAAGGTAGGCATGGTTGTGTTCATTTTGATGTCATACAGTGCTCCTCTGATGTCAATTAAGTCAATAAAACTTAGGATAGTGGTTTAACTAGGCCAAATTGACCAAATTAAGTGTGCATGGTGCGAAAATGTCTCCAACACCCCCCTTAAGCTATACTCAGAGGAGTAGAAACATAAAGTTCATAAAAGTTCTAGGGCCCTAGCAAAAAAGGCCATAGGTCACCCTGTACAATATTGGAACTCAAAAAATGCTCAAAACAAACTAAGTGAGGAAAAGAGGGAAAACCCAGTGGGAAAACCCCCCCTCAAGCTGAACAATGAAAGTAGTTGGATCACCCTGATGAAATCACCCCCAATAGTGAATGGAGGTAAGTGAACTTATTTTTTGAAAATATCTTGGTGAAGATGTCTGCAATCTTATCATCAGTCGGGAAGTATTGCAGAATGATGGTCCTGTCATGCACTAGCTCCCTGATATAGTGCATGTGTATCTCTACATGCTTGGTCCTCTGCTTGGTAACTAGATATGTGGATATCTTAATAGCACTTTAATTGTCACAAAAGAGGACAGTGGACAAAGTACTACCAAGATCAAACTCTGAAATAATGCCTTGCAACCAAACAACTTGGATGCAAGCATTCATCGCTCATCGATACTCGGCCTCTGCTGAAGACAATGCTATGGTGACCTGATTTTTTCTAGACCAAAAAATGGGGTCACCACCAAACATGAAGACATATCTGAAAGAATACTTCCAATTAATAGAATCACCCGCCCAATCAGAATCTGTGTACCTAACCAGCTCTAGCTCAGAGTCTACAGCATAGTGAATGTCGTAGGTCCTGGTTCCCTGGATATACTGGAGGATCCTCTTGGCTGCCTTCCAATGAAGATCATGTGGCTGCTACATGTATATTGATACAACATTCATGGCATAACATATATCAAGCCGAGAATTAGTCAAGTACAACAAGCTACCAATCAACTGCCGATAAATAGTGCAGTCCATGGGAGGTGTGCTTTTTCCTTCTTTAAGGCTAATCCATGAAAGGAAAGGGAATGGAGCAGCCTTACATTCAACCATGTTAAAATTTACGAACAGGTATGATATGTATTTGTACTGAGTGACCATTATCCCATCAAATTTTTGCTCAATTTCGAGCCCCAGAAATTGCTTTAAGAGCCCCAAATCGCTTGGTTCAAATGCATTGTGGAGAGTAGTTTTGATGACAGAAATATAAGTAAATGTGCTACCTGTAATCAGTAAGTCATCAAAATATAAAACAATAATAATCAAATGACCATCAGACTACTGTATATACAAATTTGGATCTGATTTACACCTTTGGAAGTTTTGCGAGAGAAGGAAGGCATCCATCTTGGAATACCACTCTTTGGGGGCCTGTTTTAACCCGTATCGTCACTTCTTTAGCTTGCAAACCAAAGATGGATAAAAAATGTAGTGCTCAGGTTTCTTCATTTATATCTCCTCATGAATATCTCCATGTATAAAGGTAGACTTAACATCCATATGATGCACTTACTAGTGCTTAGATGCTGAAATTGCCAAAACCAGGCGGATGGAGTCCATTTTTGCAACCAGTGCAAAAGTCTCATGGTAGTCCACACCTTGGACATGGGAGAAAAATTTTGCCACCAGAATTTTCTTATATTTGTAGGTGCTTCCATCTACAAAAACCTTAGTTTGAAACACTCACTTGCATTGAACACATTTCCTCCCTGGAGGAAGAGAAACTAGCTCCCAAGTAGTGTTTTTCTAAAGAGAATTCATCTCTTCATCCATGGCAACTTGCCATCTTAGATCCTTCCGAGCATGGTAGTAAGAATTAGGGTCTAAACTTATCATCAAATAACAATATTTAGATAGCAAATAATCAGGACAAGAGAGCGCAATACCTGCTCTTTGGAAATCGGATCGGATTCTCCTTGGATCATTCAGATTTCCAATGTTATGTCTTGCGGAGGAGAGTGTCTGTCGGGCCCAAGTTGGGAGATGATTTTATACTTCAAGTTCTAATTCAGCATCTGATTTTTTCTATACAATGATATTAGAAATCAAAGGATCCAAATCAGGGTCATCACCCCCAATTACATCATCCAAATATTCAGTAGAATAGGAAGGAAATTCAACAGTTTTATCCTTCACTAGTTCTACCTCTTGAAGAGGCTCATCGAAATTGACACTCCTTTAAATGATGATCTATTTTGTTTTTATATCTAGAAGCTTGAAAAATTTTGATTCATCAAGATATTCAATAAACAGACATTCTATGCTTTGTGGTTGCAAAGCCCTCCTTTTATCAAGTGGAATTCGGTCCCATGCAGTGGACCCAAACACCCGTAGATTCAACACATCTGGCTTGTGTTCAAAGTATGATTTGAAAGGGGTATTCCCTTTCATAGATGAGTGTGGCACTTTGTTCTAAATATATTCTACATCATGCATGGCTTCAGCTCATAAATTTTCAGCCAACTTCTTTAATTCCAACATATAGGTGGTCATCTCCTTGAGAGACCGATTCTTCCTCTCCGCTACACCGTTCTGCTGGGGACTGTAGTGGAGTGAATGCTGGATCTGAATGCCAATTTGGAAACATATATGTAGTAACTCTTTACTTAAATACTCCCCACCATTATCAGATCTCAATATCTTTATCTTTTGGCCTGATGCATTCCCAATCAAGGCCTTCAATTCAGTGAATTTTTCCAAGACTTTCGACTTCTTTTTGATAAAAAAGACCCATGTGTATCTGGAAAAGTCATCAATGAAATTCAGAACATACCTTGATCCATTCATGGATGTGATAGGCATGGGACTGCTGATATCAGAATATGTCGGTCCTAAGATGCATGATGCTCGGCTTGCCTTCCCCTGATCGAACTTATGTTCAGGGTTCTTTCCAACAACACAACCCTTGCAAATTCCAGTGGTAGCTTTGATGACCGGGAGAACTTCAACCATAGAATTATTCTATAATTGCTGCAAGTATTTGAAGTTCATATGGACAAAACTCTCATGCCATAGTCTACTAACTTACATTGCTTCAACAGTAAGACAATGTGCTTGAACTTTGTGAAAAAATCAGTTAAGGTCTCAAAATTGGAAGGCTGAAGAGACATCAACTCATTTTCAAGATGGTATACTCTCAAATCATCCTATTTTCCATACAGGGTTTCCAATTTGTCCCATATTTCCTTTGGATTCTTCAATCCCAAGAGATGGAAAAGAAGATCCCAGGAAATAGAGAGGCACAAGAATCTGAATGCTTCATCTTTCTTGTTCAAGAATCTAGCTTTGTCTGTCACAAAAGTAGGCTCTTCTTCAGTGTCCATAGTGACCCTATAGAGTCCTCTGGCATGTAGCTGGATCTCCATGTCTCCTTTCCATGAGTGGAAATTGAATGGAGTCAAGAGTTATACAGAAGAAGCCATCTGAAACCGTTGAAGCGAATGCTTTTCACCTGTTAAAACCTGCTATTATCACTCCAGGAAACTCCTCTAGGTTGTATCTTGAGGATGCTTGGTAACTTAAATGTTTTTAGGGTTTTCTAAGTGGATCAAGTCAGGTGACCTATAGGACCTCACACTCTCAAGACATGCATGAAACTCAATCAGGGATAAGGATTCTAATTACCACTGTTCAGAGGTTGACAATATGGTGCAGAGATGGAGAAATAATCATGCTGGCAGATTCATACATAAAACAGATACATATAAATGGCTATTCATGACAAGGAAAGCACTTATAACTCAAATCAATCAATATTCCAATAGGATGACAGCTATTAGACATTAACTAAATTAAATAAAACCTAAATAACACATTCAAGCATAAGTACAGAAAAGACAGAAAATGGAAGCTGAACATATGATAACAAAAGAGCTTATATTAGGTCATGAGCAATATGAGAAGCTTGACAATAGCAATGGTCTACAAGTCCCCGAAATTGAACCCTTTAAATAAAATAAGTCTTAGACTTTATATCCTTTACAAAAATATTCAAATCCTGAAAAATTGGATCTAATTTACAAAAGATAGACAAAATAATTGTTTTTTACATAATTAGGTCAAAACCCCTAATTTAACTACTAGTCTAACTAACTGTAGAATTAGTTCACTGTTTGAACCTTCTGATAACTAAAGTAAGTACTGGAAATCACTGCCACTTGTCCTCTACTGGTTAAGTCACTGTTTCATTTTGACAGTTGAGTGTTGGTGACCTTTTCGTCCTTTATGTCACAGCAAAACTGAAGCATACCTTCCCTGATGTTTTCTTTAGCGTCCTTCACCTTTATACTTTTTCCTTGAGCTATCCATGTTTTGCCAAAACTGGTCCTGCATGTCAAAATTTGATTCTATGGCTCTTTATGCTTTCAGTGGTTAAGAGGCCAAAATATCGAAATGGTTAGCTGCCGAAAGAGATGCTTTTGGTGGATAATGAACTACCTCAATGTCCGCCTAAGCCACCGAAAGCCTTGTTTTTCAAAAATTCTTAAGCCATCTCCAATATTGTTCTTTCAACTTTGTCCACTTATCTTTCTTCTTCAACAGGCTCTATGTTAGGAAGGTTAATAGAAGCCTAGCTTGATTCTGGAGGTTGAAGGCTTACTGCAGCCTCAACTAGGGTTTCCAATGCAAGGTGAGTGCTAGGGTTTGGCTTGGCCTCCTTCAGAGACAGCCTTTGGAGCCTAATAATTCCATACATCCTTGTTTTGTCCTTTATGTACCTCAGGCGTCTTCTCTTTAGCAAGATATATGCTCCCCTCATCTCCAGGAAAGCATTGTGCAATTGCTTGTTCCTTTTGGTCAATATAGTATTGTTTTTATTTATCTCCCTTTCTAAGATTTCCATCTCATAGACCTGCCTCAACAACTGATTTATCCTTTATGTCTTAGGCTTACTGGAAGAAGCCTTCTCTGTAGGTTCATCTTGCTCTTTTGGTGTAGGTGATGGGAGTTCTTCAACCTCTTCTACAATTTGCAATGTTAGGTCTATACCTTCCTCTTGTTCCTCTTCTAAATCTGAGTAGGGCAGGTTCAAGATGTTCTCACTGTGTGTTGTAACTTCCTGGCCCTTTTCATTGAAATCCAAGTTTCTTTTAACCTTCTTGGCTTTGGAAGAGGAAGGAGGCTGTTCTGCTGCTACTGGGGATATAGCCCTTCTCTTCCTTTTCCCACTTCTTAGTGTGCTAGAATTTTTAGCAGGTGACTTCCCCTTTTCTTCAGGCTGCAGGCCTATTTCAAAACCATTCCAAAATAAGAAATAATCCCATGCCATATTTCTCCTCTTCAGCAATTCTTGGATCAGAAGTTGGATAAGATCATGATGAGACAGTTTGCCAACAATATTGGTTGGCTGAGCCTTCACTTGGTGTGCCATTTTTTGCAAACTCCTGTGTAAGTAAAAAGGAAAATTCAGTGGGATTTTCTCTGTGAAGTGGTTCATCAATTTAAAATGGTAAACCATAGCCCTGTTGTATCTCCCTTCACATGTTATGTAGACCATAATGGCCTTTAGCAGTTGCTTCCACCTCTCTTCTAACCAGGAGGATGGTACACTTTTCTTCCATACCACCCCTCTATGTTTAGGATTCAGGTAAGATTTGAACTCTACATCCTTTGGTGTGGTGGTTTTAAGCCACTTATCTCTTGTGCTAGGGAGTTTAGTCACTTCAGTGATTAGGGTTTTCATCTATCAGGAATTATTCTTTGCCTAAGATAGCCTTGGAGCCATCAAAAGAGAGAGCAAATGCCTCAGCCACCTGCTGGTGTGAACCTTGAATCTTCTCACAAAAGCTATAGCAACCAACATCCTTGAAAAATTGACAGAATTCTGGATGTGCCTCTAGGTAGCTTATGTCTCCCAACTCCTGCCTCAGAGTAGGTTCTCCCTTCTTCATTTTGCTGAATGCCACTCCTGGGTACCTACAACAATAAATTCAAATTCTGTAGGATAGTGTTTTAGTAGGATGCTTCTCAGAGATGGCTTTTTGGTGGAGAGAAATGATAAAGTCGAGGGTGGAGTGTATTGAAGCTTTGGAACTGATTATGAGGGCTTTCAACTACATGATTTATGCTTAGGTCAGAGGGTGATGTCTCTATTTGATCTTTTCGATACCCCTTTCCCAGCAATTATGTTACAATCAACCTGGATACCCATTGGGGATTGTCTACAGTTCTTTGGATAGATGGAGGGAGAAGGAGGGTTTTAAATCACATAAGTCATTATCAGTTTTAATAATTACCTCCTCACTCATTCCCTCATGCCTTTATGCATCCTCTTGTCCTTTCGGTGGTTTATCACACCTTATGATGATCACTGATTTGGATGATGGGATCTAATTTGATATGTTCATAACCGTTTTTCTCTTTTTACCTTTTTGATGGTTAAAGGCCTTCAGGAATTTGTCTACTAGCCAGTAAAAAAAAGGCTTTCAGTGGCTAATGAAATGCTGACCCTTTCACCCAAGCCACCGAAACCATTTTCCCAATGTCGCAGTGAAACTTAGCTTTCAGCGGATAGTGGTCTCTCTAGGTATCCCTTTTAACCACCGAAAACCCGTCCTTTCGGTGGCTAATGAAACGTCATAGATTTTTCCTAATCCAACGAAACCGATTTTTTCCCCAATGCTTTTTACCTGCTTTCGGTGGTTAATGCCCTTCTTGGACCGTTTGCTAAGCTGCCGAAAGAATTACTTTTCGGTGGCTAATGAGTTGTTTGAAGTCTCGCCTAAGCCACTGAAAGTGATTTTACCATTTACTTGATCAGTCCCACTTTTGGTGGTTAACTTTCATCTTGCGTAAAATTGTTAGCTGCCGAAGCAAAGCCTCTCGATGGCTAATGAGTTGTTAAGAACCCCGCCTAAGCCATCGAAAGCTAAAACTTCCAATTTCTTCAACCATAAAAAAACAGAGACTCTTAACTTGTTAGTCATCTTTATATCTTTCATGACATGACTCAAATTCTTCATACAAAAAGGGCACCGTAAGGTCGAACATCCTACACATTTTAGGCTTTCATCACACCCCGCATAGTTTCTCAAGCAAGCTTCACCAACAATTCCTTAACTTGGGGTATTAAGTGGTAAGCCTTGGCTTCTGGTGCAGTGCTGGATTTTTGAGCTTTTGCTCAATCTTTCATGCAAGATCTGTCAAAAACCTTGTTTTTGAGTGATCTGAGCTTCGTCCTACCATGAGATATGATACCATATTAATTTGTCACAGTGGTCTAGGAACTAAAAACATAGTCTCACAAAGAATACAGACAAATATGCATAAAATTGGCAAAATGGTGCAGTGATGAAAGTAGAAGCTCTGTGTAATCAAATGAAAGAATGATGACACAATATGATGATCATGCAATATGCATGAGTTCTAAGACAATTCAAATTCCCAAGGAGGTCATTCGAATTCAATGAATGGGTGTAGCTTAACTGACTGTAAGCCACAGTAAACACACTAGTTAACCAACTGATCAAGTGCCGATTGACTCAACTGAGTCCTAACTGAAGTCAAAGTGCAATAAATTATTGAGTCTAACTAAAAATACCTTAGACACATGTCACTACATGCCAACCAACAAGTGGTAGCGCATCAATATCTCCAATGAACCCCGATGAGGTTAACTGAAGTCAAGCTGACCATCAGAGGTGGTTGAAGGCGCCTCTGTTGACTCCTGCTCATTAAATATTAATTAAATAATCAATATAATAAAAGAAGGAGCCTTCACCACTCATATTTAACTGATTGTAACCATCAATTATCAATTAAGTGTCATATCCCCCCCGGAGTGCTCCAGTTAGTCTCCCCGAATGAAGGAGAATGCTTAGTTGGCCTCCTTGACTGAAGGTAGGCATGGGTGTGCTCATGCTGATGTCATATAGTGATCCTCTGATGTCAATTAAGTCATTAAAACTTAGGATAGTGGTTTAATTAGGACAAATTGACAAAATTAAATGTGCATGGTGGGTAAATGTCTCCAACAGATTTTCAGTGATGGAAGAAAATTTATGGATCTTAGGAGCAATTTATTTAAAATATTGGTTGATTTTTCCTAAAATCTAGTGATTTTTACCTTCAATCACTACGAATTTGAGTCTTGAGCATTTCAGCCCCAAATTTGGGCTAAAAATCCCTATATAATGCCACAACCCATAGGAATCTAAAGAATCAATTCAATCTAGGTCTGGACTCTGCGACTCTGCTTATGATCTGGACTCTGGGACTTTGCTTCAACCTTCAATCTTCTGATCTGGACTTTGCACATCGCATTACAAAGGTTAGCTATAAAATTTCTTCTTTTATGGCCTTTGCCTTTACCCAAAATATGCTATAATAAATGATCATAAACTTAAGTACCATCGTTTGGCAGTTACTGTAACTAAAATTCGATATTTAGTTTTTTTCAATGACCCTAGTTCTATTGGTTAATCATCTACTTATTGGTTTTCATGGAGGCCCCTTTCACCATTCACGAAGCTTACATGTGAAGGTATTAAAGTCGACTCCTTTTGAAATTAGTGTCCTTGTGAGATGGATCATGCTTCACGATTTCATGATTTTTCAACATCATGTATAGTTATCCCCAGTTTGATGTTTTGACTTATGTAATGTGATATTTTTCAATGCTATGGGTATGCCATATTTTAGGATAATAGCTTAGGGTTTGTGAGTGGGAGGTTTTGCATGCTAAATAAAAAGTTTGTACATTATTATTTTTATTTAAATAGATTGCTTTGTCATAAAAATTGTCTATCAACTTGGAATAATTTTCAACTCATTCCAGGGGCAACATATTCAGGAACATCAGAGTCCCTTAGCTTTGGATTCTTTTTGGAAAAATCTCTTGGGACAGTGATGATCAGTTTTTATATTGTTCCCTTTGGGAATAGTGGCTATTATAGTGTACTGGTTGTTATCAGTGGTATGCATTTGCATACAAACATTGTATAGAGTTTTCTGGATTTTAATAAAATTTTCATCTTTTTTCAATGTGAATGGAGCCATCAGATTGTGATGAGGATGGATTGAGTGTCATTGGCTTCTTACTTGAATCATTTTAGTTTTGAACATGAGTTTGCAAAAGGACATCGTGTTCACATAAAAAACATATGGGAGGATCCCTCGATTGGGAATTGTCACAATGATCTCTTTGAATAGGGTTGGGATTAGATGCTACCACTTGACATTGTGATGGAAGAAAAATATTGTTTAGCATAGCTTGTTGCGATGTGGAATGCCACTGAACCATATACTTATGAATTTCCTCCATGTGAGGACATTGGTATGTGAGATGGTCTCATTTGTAAATTATGCAGGGAAATCAAGTGGTGTGCTTTCCTTCACCTTCTTGGGTAGTAGAATTTATGGTTGAATTTCACTTTTTCCCATCATTAGTTTTCTTCTTCTTACCCCTTAATGATTACCATTACTAACCAATGTGGTTTGCATTGTTTTGACTTTGGAGGGCTGGTTCAAGATTGAAGATAATGGGGATATGGGTTGATTAATATACAGAGTTGACTAATAGTAATTAGTCCCATTTTATCAACCATTTGATTCATTGCACTGTTGATAACAACATCTACAATTACATCAACATGCAATCCAGGAGTAGGTCTGGGTTGAGTGGTTGAAGGTCTAGAGGCATGGGGAATGGTATCATATAAGGTATTAGAATGAGAATAGATCAAATCTAGTTGTTGTGCCTTGAGGATGACTTGATTATCTGTAAGTGCACCTGACATAATGGAATCCTTGGAAATTAGTGGCAATAAAGACTTGGAAATCCAATAAGCTAAAATTTGATTTGGGATTTTAGTGTGAATGAGGCACCACCTTCTTCTCCATTAATGAATATGATTATAAATATCAGTAGAGGTATTTTGACACAGTGAAGTTAATAGTTATGTCCTAGTTTTATAGTGGATGGGAAATTTTAAATGGGTCAAAAATTCCATAGCTAAGGATGAGAAATCATGGTAAGATGCACTACGCAACTCAATACACTTCCCCACCCAATATTCTATATAAGAGTTACTTTTACACTCCCACCATGCACTCATGTACTCTTTTAATCCCATTAACCCACTTTTAACGGTCATTTGTTAGACATTAATAAAATTATCTTTTTTTTATCTTATCATCAATTTTTGTAGTCTGTTTAGCTTTTCAATTGCGAGTAGTTCTTGAAGATAGTTGTTTGTTCTTGTCTCGAATTTCTTTGTCTGTCAATGTGAAATAGTGCAAAAATAAAATTTTTGCATTAGTTTAATGTGTTGGGTCAATAGATCACCATTATCTCAGTATTATGGTAATTTCTGATTGAACAAACATAATGGAAACTTCTATCCGGTGTCTATCTGTAACTGTTTTGTATTAGAATATTTTGGTACTCATTATTTGCAATTCGTATTTTCTTCTAATAACTAAACTATAAAAAACATATTGAGGAAGTAAATATGGGGCAGAGGAAGCACCAAAATCCCTAATATGAGTGAAATATTCTTGGATGTACCAATCCCCTATAATCTTTATAGTTTCCCTAGATTCTTTTGAAAGTCTAGGGTCTAGTTGGTTGAAGATGAAGGAGTATAGAGGGTCCATGAAATTGTCATGTATTGCATTGAAGTGCTTCTTGAAATTTAAATCCCACAATTCACTACAATACACGCATACAAGGAGCATACTAGGGTTCTAGTCCCAACCCATTAGAGGAAATAAATTCATAGAAAAAACTTAATCAATAAAAGGCAAGCATATAAAATCCTTGTTTTTCACTCCCCGGTAATCTTTAATCACTCTCACAGTGTTTGGGATGTTGAATGATAGGATATGCATCCAATTGAATACATATCATATTTTAGCTAAGTGGTGAGCTAATGGCGTCAAACAATCATGGTAGCTAACAATTGATGCATATATTTGAAGTATTGTACTAGGTATATCTAATTTTCCTTTTCTGTGAAAGTATTCTCTTCATCCTACCATTATTTGGTGACTTAAAAAAAGTTAGGGTTTTCTTCTCTAAATCTTTACATGAAATATTTACTTAGTATACCTTCAAGCTTTCATAGTTTATACATTCGACCAATAATCTCCATCTCACATCATCATTATAGGGTAAGGTTGTAGGCCTAGAGGCGATAAATAAGAACATCACTCTTTTTGATGTTATGAAACACTGAAAGGTCTTTATCATCTTTTGGGAAATAGTAATTTCAAAAATAAAATTTTATGCCCAGATTTTAGCAGATTCTTTTAATAAAGCTCAAGCCTTATAGGCCCATAGTGCATACAAAATTTTCAGAAAGTTCATACAGCTTTACTGCTTAACAAATTTCCCTAGAAATAATATGCATCTGAAAAACATATAATTAGTATATATTTATGAGAAAACATGGCCACTATGGTTTTCATCCATGTACTGGTCATTTTGAGCCTAAGCCTGAACCTGGGAGCTTGGACCTTCAAATCTTCCAATAGTAGTCTGTTGGACTATCTCTTCTTCGATTTCTTTTATGACCATGCAATGGCAAACATAAGAATGGTTGCCTTGGGTGAAACTCGATATCATATTGAAATGCATTTATCTTTCATTGAAAAGTTGCTTTATCTTTCCCCCCTGTGCCCTAACTTTTGTTTCAAGCCCATCACACTTCTTGTTCTGCTGCTCCATATGGTTGTTCATATGGTCAATGGATTGTTTCATTCCTTCCATTCGGGAGTTCATCTTCTTCAACGTCTTCTTAATGTTCATAATTTCATTGAGGGATTCTCCCCTATCCATTCTCATTTCAGAGAATGAACCATCTCTTTCTCAATCTGCTTCAATGAGCATGCTTAGCATTTCCCAGTATTATAAAATACAAAGCAGTTTACAGAAAGGAGGGAGGGTGAGCAGTGTAGACTGCTCTCCTACAATTTGAACTAAACCAACTATCTGAAACTTCCAACAAGAATTTTCCACGGGTTTGAAAGTAGAGAGCCAACCCATGGGTTAGTGCATGTGGTTAGCAAACCACATCAAATTCTCTTTAATTGTTGTAGCTGAGGAAAATATTGAGCGCAGATTATAACCTCCTTCAAGCATATTTCCCTTTGAGATTCAATTCAACATGAACATCTAGGTCATGTGTGGAAAACAATTAGGAGTGACTTCATGGCATTGAATCATAACCATATAATTGTTAAATCAAGTCCAAAACTACTTCTCTATTGGAAGAATGACATGTTCAAATGCCAAAAAAAATATTGTCGGTATCCCCAAATCCAAATTTCCATGGAATGTTTACCGAGTATCTCTCACCCTTTGGATATACCAACCTTAGTATCAATGCCACTACCATGATAGAAACCCTCTCCATGTCTATGTAAGTATATATATAAAAACTCATTGATCTACCTCAAATATCATCAATATCCCATCCCCATGGTGTACATTCCAATCAATGATAATAACCTTCTTTGCTCCTAAAAACTGGGATGCTAAGATAGAAATTGATGCATTATTTTGAAGAAGGAAACCCATAGAAAATTTTACCCCTGCATTATAACCAGGAGGTCTTACCAAAACAAATCCATTCTAAGCCTAGCCTATCATAATTTCATTTTCATGCTCGGCACATAAACCAGCTGCAATTCTTCCCATAATATATGAGTGCTTATTTGCATATGTATTTGAGCCTTATCAACACCAATTAAATTATTTTCTCTGTTCATTTAATGAGATGGAAACATAATCTGTTTTGAAAATAAGGTATTGTCGCCATAGTATTCAAATTGCTCAAAAATATAGTTTACTCCTCAAATGTCCACAAATTTTTCCAGAATAATCTTGGATCCAACCTAGATTTTCCAAGGTTGAGCAATACACAAGTTCACTTTTGTTGAGTTTTATAACAGTTTCAAGTTCCCATGGATGCCTCTTGTGTGTCTTTCATTTAGCTGCAGAACCGAGCATTAATCTTGGTAATTTAGTACCATCTCAATGCCGTGTAGAAGACAGAATAAATAGAAACTACTTGTTTATATTAAACAAGATACACCAAAATTCAAGTCAATAGTCCTTATGGATGATATTGGGTGAAATAATAATTAGAAATAGAGATTTATTGCTTCTTTAGCTCACATGTTTTTCCTTGAGGTGCTCAGAAGTACCTAGAATCTGCAATAATAAGTTTGAATTGTATTTTCCTACAGTTGCAATAATGTCATGAAAATGCTAACTAGAAAAATAATCAAGGATATGGAGACTGTTGGATAATTTTTTGATCCAAATAACACACCCAAATTGGATCATTGTTTCTACAAGCAGGGAGATGTCATCTTTAGGCTCAGAAAATCCAACAGAACGTCATAGTAAAATACACAACATTCTTCAAATATGAGTGAATGGGTTGTATTCTTAGGACTAGATCAAATATTTCCACTCATGTAATAGTCATCAAAATTCTTCGATGAGGGGACCATCCATGAATCACTTACTCATAAAATACAACAACATCAAGACCTCGTGCAACCCTCTTTCTAGAAGTGTGAAGAAATTCACATGGATACACCTAAGAAAACTGGCAGTAACACACCCTAAAAACGAATTTGAATGCCTATAGTTATTCTTTATTGTTTGTTGATCACCCTAGCCATGCTTTGAATTTTATCTAGTAAATTGTATGAACCCCAGTGAATTATTTTGTAATAGTTACAAACTATGTTTTCACATATAAATAGAGTAGAAGCACCATATTGGCTTCTTTCCATTTTATAAGATAATTATGAGGACATGGTCAATTCAATTGTAGTGATATTGGAAGACCATACCTTGTTCCTCAGCTTATATTCTCACTTGATCAATCCTCCATGCCACTTCCATCCTTAGAATTGAAAAATTGGATGTGACACCCATGATGTAATCAATAATCACATTTACCAAATTATCGATTGATGTTGCTTTCTGAATCCCCCTTGCTTTTGATATTGAGTATTGTGTCACCACTTATGGAGAATATTCCCCAATACTCAATATACCAAATGGAAATATATTTCGACTTAGTGGAAGAGATGGTGAGGATACTAAGGGGAAAACGATTGAGAATTATAGGAACATGGTTTAGATCTTAGCAGAAGAGATGCAGATTGTGTACATTGTGAAACAACATCATGAAAATATGTTTAGATCGTATGGAGTCAAGGAAAACCATTGACTTCAAATATTTCTTACTTAAGTACAAGAAGGAAGTACAAAAGAGAGGCAAATGGATGATGCATTCCACCAAGTAATGGGGTAACTAACATGATTTGGGTTGGAGATTCTATTTTATTAAAATTTGTACAGTATAATTAATATAGAAAAAACTCTTTTAGCTTCACATTCCAGATTACCTTTCTTTCTAAATAAGATCTATACATGTAGCTAGAAAACAATCATGTAGCTTCACATTCCAGATTACCTTTCTTTCTAATGATTATTGGTAAAGCGATGCAAATTTCATTCGTAACACCCACAACTTCATATCCTTCCACAAGAAGAGTTTTGGAACCAACTATAATCAAATCCATTAAAAGTTATTAAGCATTTTCAAACAAAATAGAATATATTATCTAGTAATGTACTTTAAAGAGAACCACATTTCCTTCCAAACCATTTATCCAGTTGGTCCATACCCACACTACAAATCTCAATCTCATGTCATGAACATGACCATGATAAACTAGAATTTTTTGCAACATGTCAGTGACCCGTGCACAGGGCTGCAACAAGAATTTTCCAATGGGTTTGAAAGTAGAGAGCCATCGATAATTTCTTAGGGCTGCAACGTGCCCATAATTTCTTAGAATTGGCTCAGCCTAGGTTTTTAGGGTCTGAAATTATCCAAGATTTGTCTTTTAGGATAAATTCAGGGCCTAGAACTGCTATAGGTGGCTGTGAATTATTATTTTGGGGCTATAATGTGACTTTTGACTATTGTTTGCACTCTGAATTGTCTAAAGTTCCAAGATCTAATGGTGATGTTGAGTTGCTGCTATTTCACCCATAAAATATCTCTCTATGACTGTTTGGTATTCTGATTGAGGGCTGTAATGTGCCCAGACCTCTGCTTTGTGGTTGTTTGATCATTTGATGACTAAATCATGCACAAATTTGGAGTTTCAATGTTTTTTATCGCTATTAAGGGGCTGAAATATGCCTAGGTTCACCTAAATTGTAGATGAGTCTGTCTTATAACGATTTCCATCCACAAATTTTCCCAGATTTGGGGGTTTATTGCTGTTTTTTGTCACAGGTCCTACCCAGAATTGGAGTAATACTTCTTACTATTGTCTAGGAGGTCATAAAATAGGGTTGCAAACAACTTGGAGAAGGGAGACGAGGCTGGAGGTTCCATACTGTGCACAAGTGACCATAAATTTACCACAAATTAACCTTTGGTTTCACTATTGGCTGCCATAAATCTCTCCTATTATGGATTCAATTGTAGCTTGGAAATGATCCTATATTCACGAGTCAGTTACTATGAATTGAACACAACATAGCTCCTAGTCCAAAGCAAGTCACCATACTTTAAGGCATGATCACACAAGCATCCAACTAGGTCATAAATCCATGGTAAGTCCAGTCACCAAGAAAAACATCATGTTAAATCAAGGTATAGACATGTTACCCCCCACTGAAAGTGTGATGCAGATCACAAGTGGACACCCATGTAAAATGGGGGGCAACACCTTTATTAATTGTTTCTTTGATTGCAAAAGAGTATTTGTTTTGCTGTGGAGGAATTTATTTTGTAGCCTTGGATTTGAGAAGGAGTCCTCTTCTAAATCAGGGAAAATGTTTTTTAAATCTTCTTTTGTTGACTCATTATCGGTCTTCCTAGTCGGATCTCGGTGTTCTTTCCTATGACTTCTTTGGGTTTCTATTCAATCTTCTAAGGGGTAGGTACTTTAGTAGTTACAGAGTGCATTTCTTATACAACAACTTCACTATCATTTTCGACTTCCTCATGCTTTAGGGGTGTGATAATACCTTGTTTACTTCCTTCACCTTTTTTGGTGCTCGGAACAATGTATTCGACTATATGGACAAATCTTGAAAAGTTTGGTCGACCTTTGGGTAGTAGTCTAACTTTTTAGGCTCACCTCCAACTCCATAATCGCTTAATATTTTAGAGGAAGAGTAGAACAACTATTATAATTTTATGAAGAAAAGTAAAACAACTTCACTTGTGAAGATTTAGGCATAAATAAGTTATGGAACATAAGTCATTCAACATCTTATCATGTTTATTGCTTGACTTAACTAAAAGTTTAACTTGAATACCATAATTTGAAGATTCTTGTTTGTTTTCTTAATGTGGGAGTAAGCATTAGTAAAGGTACTGAAGAGTACTGCAGAGATAATGTTTCTCTCATAGATCAAACGCTACCCCCTATTTGGGAACCTACTAAATTTACTAATCACTTAAGTAACAAGACCAAAAAAACCTACATTTCGGTATTATTCCATCCTTTGAGCATATGCTGGAGTATCCATTCCCTGTAGGAGTGAGATGTTCACTCCTCTCATTGTAATTATGGCCAGTGCCAACATGAATAGGTTGGTAACAATGCATGCAATCCTAGTTGTGGACATTGGATCCTCCCACTCTTGATGCTCCCTTCAGAAAAGAGCATACTCCTAGAACATTTTCTATTGCTGCTAGACCATGGGAGAACAAATTAGGAATTGCTCATGGAAACAGTCTTAAGAAATCTATCCCAAGGGTGAGTTGAACTTGTTGTCATCAATGTTGTTGGGAATTTGGCTAGTTACGTGCCACTAGGTGCCGATTCAAATTGGAAAGGTCCTCCTTTAACAATGTAAGTTGAAATGCTACAAATGCTACAAATGTTACATCAATCGAAATCCAGGCCACTTTCATAGATAGAAGAATAATTAATAAGATCAGAATGGATATCTTCAAAATGTGAACATTTTCACACAACTTGCACTATGCGATGAGTAGGTGGCCTACTTCCAATACCCATTGGGAAAATAAAATACAATTAGGAAACAAACAGAATGTGTTGAATATGAACAATGTTTTCTCTTGGCTTTTGATAGTGTCGATATAGGAGTTACTTTTAGTCCCATTGACCCACTTTTTATGGTCATTTGTTAGACATTAATAAAATTATCTTATCTTGTCTTATCATCAATTTTTGTAGTCTGTTTAGCTTTTCAATTGACAGTAGTTCTTGAAGATAGTTGTTTGATATTGTCTGTCAATGTGAAATAGTGCAAAAATACAAATTTTGTATGAGTTTATTGTGTTGGGTCAATAGATCACCATTATTTGAGTATGATGGTAATTTCTGATTGAAAAAACATAATGGAAACTTCTATCTGGTGTCTATTTGTAACTATTTTGTATTAGAATATTTTGGTACTCGTTATTTGCAAGTCGTATTTTCTTCCAAAGCCTAAATTCAGAATAATCACCCTTTGCCTATCCTTCAATCGAATGGATATCTTCCTCTGCTTACCGAGATGCTTACAGTTTCATTCCAATAGCTTGAATTTTCATCCTTGTGAAATACAAAGCCCATTGAGCTGAATAGTATAAGCTAAACTTGTAGCTGGTGTCTTTGTCTCTAAATGTTTTGTTTTGGAGTGTTTTACTAGTTGTTGCTTGCAAATTGTATTTTTATGCCAATGCCTAAATTCAGATTAATGCAACCTTTCGTGCCCTTCAATTAAATGAATATATTCTTTGGGTTTCTATTCAATCGTCTAAGGGGTAGGTACTTTAGGAGTTATAGAGTGCATTGCTTATAAAGCAACTTCACTATCCTTTTCGACTTCCTCATGCTTTAAGGGTGTGATAATACCCTGTTTACTTCCTTCACCTTTTTTAGTGCTGGGAACAACATATTTGACTGTATGGACAACTCTTGAAAAATTTGGTATTATCAACGTGACCCTTAGTATTATTCTCTTTAGAATAAAATAAAACTTTATATGATCACATGTATTTATATTATATGAGATTAAAGCTATGATCAAATTATTATTTATATTATGAGTTAATGCTTTAATCTTCTAGAATATGTCTTGATATCATGAAATCATAAAAGTGTCAAGGAAACCTTTTCTTTATAGCCAAAATGATTTTCATTCTACAAGATATTCACTGGTTAAGTATAAGGTTCTCATTAAAATTATCTAAGTGAAAATTTGGTCTTATTTTATGATACCCTAGGGTCATATTTCTATGAAAACCATGCAAAAAGAGTGAAAGATGAAGGAAATTAATCCATGAAATCACTAAACCAATCAAGCAAGATAAAAATAAAAGAAAACAAAAAAGATTCATATTTACGAAAATCTACATGAGGGGATCCCTTTATTTTGCAAAAATTAAGGGGAGTTGTTGGGGTGCCAACAAATCCTTAGCGCTCGGGTTTTGTAGCTCTCTCATTTTCTTGGAAGTTTTAATGAAGAGTATGACCTGAGTTTTTTGAGATTCATCCAGTAACTTTCCATTTCTAGTTGTTTCCTGTATTCAACCCCGTCTATTAAGGAATACATGGAGGAATCTAAAATATGAGCATGTAAGAGGAAATGGAAGCATGAGACCAATAAATAGTTTTTTTGCATGAGGACATGCAAAACCTTATATTTTAGGGGTATGATGGGCCATGTTAATGGCACATTATTTGTTCCATCTTGGTTATAACTGTTAGATTTTTAACATTTAAGCTATATGATCTTAGGATCTTATCTGAGAGAATAACAAGCACATCAATCAATCACAAGAGACAATGAACAAAAATATTTTCCTCAGGGAAACCATAAAGGAGAAAACCCCGCAACTTCCTCAAAGATAGAATCAACACCAAAAGTAAAACCCAAAGACACTAAGATGATCTCTCGACAATAGTAGTCTCTCTCTCTCTTGTCCCAACTTCTTCTCTCTCTTAGTTATGTGCTACAACTGAGTGTGAGTGAATGTGTATGAATGTGTGTTAAATAGAGAGGCTGCCTCTCCATTTATACTAATTCCCAACTTGACAATAACTCACTAGGACTAACTTCTCTAGGAGAGTCTAATAACCCTAGGGCCCCACAACTGCGGGGACTTTAACCCTTGATCAATAAGGAGGGTTATACTCTATGACTTTACATGACTTGTTTACATTATTGAATCTCCCAATCGGAACATCGTGGCATGACATGACTTAATTACATTAGAGATACTTCCTGGAATAAACATCAGAGTACAATACATATATAAGATATACAAGTGAATACTGTTCGAAGTTACAAATACATCAAAAATCCCTTTTAACTAGGAAGATATTCTCTCAACACAATTTATCAGCACAAGTATTCTTATCTGTGTCATTTGGATCATCATCAAGTCATCTTCATCAAGTCTGGATCATCACTAGATCATCATCGAGTCTGGATCATCACTTAACCTAGAGCATCACTGGATCATCATCAAGTCTGGATCATCACTTGATCTGGAGCTTCACTAGATCATCATCAATTCTGGATCATCACTTGATCTGGAGCATCACTGGATCATCATCAAGTTTGGATCATCACTTGATCTGGATCGTCATTGGATCATCATCAAGTCTGGATCATCACTTGATCTGGAGCATCACAGGATCATCATCAATTCCAGATCATCACTTGATCTGGAGCATCACTAGATCATCACTTGATCTGGATCATCACTGCTGGATCATTGCTGGGTCATCATCACTGGTGCTATCTCAATTCTACTCATCAGAGGAAGTTCTACAGAGCCAACCCTTTTTCATGCTAGTTAGGCCTAGCCTTCATGTAGGTCTTCATCGTCTTCAACACTTATATCTGACAATGGAATGAACCATGTTATAAAGGCCCGCTTAGTACTTACATCTGACCATGGGAGGAACACATCCAAGAACCATGCCAGAAAGGAATGCCTAGCACTCACATTTGACCATGGGAGGAACACATCCAAAACCCATGTTATAAAGGCCTAGCACTCACATCTGGCCTAATCTTGTTAGAAAGGCCCTACACTTACATCTGACCTCATCATGTCAAAAAGGCTCTGCACTTACATCTGACCTCATCATGTCACAAAGGCTCTGCACTTACATTCGACCTCATCATGTCAAAAAGGATTTGCACTTACATCCGACCTCATCATGTCAGAAAGGCACTACACTTACATCTGACCTCATCATGTCAGAAAGGATCCGCACTTACATCCAACCTCATCATGTCAGAAAGGTGATGCACTTAAATTCGATCATGTGGGAACACATCCCTCAATCACATCAGAATGGATTTGCACTGATCATGTGAGAACACATCCCACAATCACATCAGAATATCTCTGCACTGATCATGTGGTAACATAACCCACAATCACATCAGAACATCTCTGCACTTATATCTAATCATGTGGGAACATATCCCTCAATCACATCAGAATGGGTCTGCACTGATAATGTAGGAACACATCCCACAATCACATCAGAATATCTCTGCACTGATCATGTGGTAACAAAACCCACAATCACATCAGAGCATCTCTGCACTTACATTTAATCATGTGAAGCTCAGCCTTCCACCATGTCAGAAAGGCCAATGGACACATCAATTCCCTTCGGAGGGAACCTCAATCTGGAGAACACCAAGTTTCTCCCTGAAGTACTCAAACTTTAATATTGCTAATGGTTTGGTCAGTACATTAGCTATCTACTCTTTCGTCGCAACATACTGGGGCTTCACTGCTCCTCTCTACACCATATCTATGATATAGTGATACTTGATCTCGATATGCTTTGAATTGTCATGGAACATTGCTTTCTTTGACAGCTTCACACAGCTCTGGTTGTCATAATATATACAAGAAGCATCCATTTGGAGATCAAATAAATCAGACAATATATTTCTCAGCCACACTACCTCACAACTAACCGAACAAGCTTCAACATACTCTGCTTCGGTTGTACTCAGTGCCACACAAGATTGATTCATGCTAAACCAGGAGATCACACCTGATCCCATACTGAAACAACACCCTGAAGTGCTCTTTCTATCAATGGCACTGCCTGCCAAATCCGAATCGCATAACCTTCTAGGTTAATCTTCTAATT
The DNA here is from genome assembly GCA_001517045.1 of Pseudotsuga menziesii. NCBI lineage: Eukaryota > Viridiplantae > Streptophyta > Pinopsida > Pinales > Pinaceae > Pseudotsuga > Pseudotsuga menziesii. The sequence goes on along the minus strand of LPNX011162992.1, from coordinate 173,602 downwards.
CGCCTCATACTTGAGCCCATACTCAACTGTACCCTTTAGGTACCTTAGAATATTCTTTGCAACAATCAAGTGAACATGTCTCAGATCTGTTAGGAACTGGCTCAATGTGTTCACATCAAAGCAAATATCTACTCTCGAATTCGTCAAGTACATCAAGGACCCAATCATCTGACAATACATTGTAGCGTCAACCGCTTCTGATGAAGCATCGCTCAATAGCTTCAGGTTTGATGCCATAGGTGTGGTCATGGATTTGTAGTCCATCATCCCGAACCTCTTCAGGATCTCTACTACATACTTCCCTTTTCCCAGGGAAATTCAATCTGCATTCCACCACACCTCCATGCCTAGAAAATAGTGCATCATACCCAAGCCCTTCATTTCGAACTCGGCAGCAAGCTTCCTCTTTGTATCAGCAATCAACCCATCCTCACTTGTTACAAATAGATCATATACATACAGTAGGAGTATCACTAGGTTCCCTTATTCAACCTTGTAGTAAAGGTTGGAATCCACTTTACTCTTGGCAAAGCCCAAACTAGATAGGAAGCTGTCAATTCTACCGTACCATTTCCTAGGTGCCTATTTCAAACCATACAGGGCTTTCTTTAACTTACACACATGAGTCTCTCTATCATGTGTCTCAAAATTGAGTGGTTTCTCCACATATACTTCCTCTTCTACTACACCATTGAAGAAATTTGTCTTGACATCCATCAGGTGTACTTTCCACTTCATTACTGTAGCTAAAGCAAGTACTGATCTAATGGAAGTATATCTGGCTACAGGAGCAAAATTTTCTTCATAATCTATTCCTTCTTTCTGGGAGAAACCACGAGCCACAAATCTTGCTTTATATTTCTCTATGCTACCATCTGTAGCATGCTTGATGTTATAGATCCATTTGGAAGTCACAACAGACTCCCCCTCTAGTCTTGGGACAACATCCCAAACATCATTATTCATGATCAATTGATACTCTTCGATCATAGCATCCTTCCATTCTTTCTTTTTTTCCCCTTCTTCATAGTTGGAAGGTTTTTTATCAATGAAGTCACATGAAAGAGCTACATAACCGGAGTAGGAACCGGTTCTTTTCCTTTCGCTATGTATCTCTTCTAGAGCCCCATATCTTTCTGCACCTTGGATAGATTCTCGTCCCCAAGTAGGTTTCCTCTTATGAGGATTCTTCTCCTGAGGTGGATCTATAGGTTCTTGAGGTTCTTCTATTTCTCGATCTTCTTCTAGAATTGCTTCATTTATGGTTGTGTCATGAATTCTGGGTACTTCTGTTTCTACAGGCTCTTCAACAGGTCTCTTTTTTTATTTGTTGTAAGCTGAGTCTTCATCAAATGTTATGTCCCTACTGATGTCGATCTTCTTGAATATTTGGAAGTATATTTTGTAAGCCTTCAAGCTTTCAAGGTATCCCACAAATATACCCTTCCTTCCTGAAGGATCTAACTTTTTCCTCTTTTATTTTGGAATGTGTATGTACACTAGACAGCCAAATATTTTGAGATGACTGACTTCTGGTTTCTTGCTGAAAAAAATACTTCTTCAGGTGTCTTGTTCTCGAGTACACTATGTGGAGTATGGTTTTGTACATACATAGTTGTTCTAGCCGCTTCTGCCCATAGATATATGGGAAGATCTTGATCATGAAGCATTTCCCTTGTAGATTTCATTATCGTTCTATTCTTCCTTTCTGCAACCCCATTCTATTGTGGATTATATGGAGTGGTCAAATCCCTCTTAATCCCTGAATCTTTGCATAATTCCTTGAATTCATTTGATGTGAATTCTTTGCCATTGTCTGATAAAAAAAACTTAATCTTATTCTCTGTGTAGTTTTCGATCAAGGCTTTGAATTCCTTGAACTTGATGAATACTTCATCTTTGTTATTCATGAAGTATATCCATGTCTTCCTAGAAAAATCATCAATGAAAGAAACATAGTATACATACTCATTTAATGAACTAGATGAAATTGGACCGCATACATCAGAGTGAATGATTTCCAAGATTCCTTTAGCCTTGCTTTCTCTACTTGGAAATGTCTTCTTTGTGTTCTTTCCTTTCGCACATCCCTTGCATACTCCATCATGTTTTGCTTATATTTCTAGAAGACCTTCAATAGCTTTGCTTGCAAGTGGTAATGCTCTATAGTGTACATGTGTAAGCCTTCTATGCCGAAGTTCATTTGGTTCTACTGAGTCATGAACCAAAGCTTGTTCTGGTTGGCCCTTTAATTTGTATAGTAATCCCTCTTATTCTCCAATTACTACTGCATCATCAATAGTCTTTCCGTTTGGCCACATGATGACTTAGCCATCTATAAATGAAACTCTTATACCTTTTGCATATAATGCAGAGATGGAGAGAAAGTTCTTCTTTAGTCCTAGTAAAAATAGGACATCCTTCATTTTCATAGACTTTCCAGAGTCTAATTTGTAGGAGGATTCTCCACTACCTTTTATTGGATACTGGTAGTCATCCCCAATTTTCACCTTGTGGGGTGATACATGCTCTAATAGTTTCACAAATGATTCTTTGAATCTCGTCATGTATTTGGAAGCCTCATTGTCTATAAGCCAATGATTGCTTCCATGTGTGATGTTTCTCGTGAGAGCAGAAATCAAAACATATTCTTCATCACTTGAAGAATAATCACTTTCTTGTTTGATTCTCTTCTTGGAAGGATCATCATCTTCTACAGCATGAGCATGATGTATTTTCTTGTTTCCCTTCCTCTTGTGATATCTATATTTGTTTCTAGGACAATATCTTGTAAGGTGTCCTCTTTCATCACATGTAAAGAAAATGTACTTAGACAAATCTTTGTTATACTTTCTAGTATTTTTCTTTTGGTGAGAGTGCTTACCTTTCTGGTGGTCTATTCTGCTTTTCTTGGATTGTACCGTGAGAGCTTGATCTTCACTTCCCATCTTTTCTTCTTGAGTTGATATTCGAGCTTCTTCTTGTGAGCATTCCTCCCATAATCTGCTAAACTTGACTAGCTTCTTTCTGGCACAGATCCCTTGAATGAAAGAGTCACATGCCCTAGGGAGAACATTCAAGGTGGTCATCACAATTTCTGCATTCTCTACTTATTCATCTACCGCTTCTAGCCGTTCCTTAATCTGAGAGACCCTTGTAAAGTAAGAATGGATGGTCTACACATTTTGGATATTTACATTCTTCAATTGGTTTCTTAGAGTCATCTTTCGGTTTATGTTCTTCCCTTCAAATAACTTGGTCAGGGAATCAAACATCTCTTTATGTGTATTTAGAGAGGACACCTGTGGTATGAGGTGATCCTTGATTGAATCAGCAATAATCCTCTTATCCATGACCAATTTATTCTTATGTAAGGCCTTAGCCCCATCTCCCTCTAGAACTAGAACCTCTTCATTGATGTAAGAGTCCAACTCATTTTCTTCTAGGACGAGGGAGATCCTATACTTCCAAGCTTGGAAGTTATCAGCTCCCTCAAGATTTTCATCAAGCTTGGTATGATGAGACATCTTTAACAGAGAACCTTAAATGGAAATGCAAAATATTTAGATCTTACCATGTTAAGATGTCGGAACTGGATTTGGAGCTGAATTTTGGCAGAGCTGGTTTTCTAGTTCAGGAGCAGATTAGGGTTTGAATTTACCAGAGTTCTACCCAACCAAAAACTTTGATATTGATCTCTAAAATTTGATTTTGGGGAGGAGATCAATCCAAGCCTGGGCTCACTCAAAAATTCCACTTCTGTGGAAATCCCTAATTTTCGGCAGCAATGTCGGGTCAAAAATTGAAAATGCTCAGAATCAGATTCTACTTCGACAGAAAGATGCACCCTACATAGGAGAGTCAACCCAACCTCCTTTTACTGAAAATATGTGGAGAGAGATCCAAAAAGTAGGAATCCCTAGCTTTAGCAGCTGCATGGTGTCTTCTTCTCAGGTTAGCTCTGATACCATGTTAGTTTTTTAACATTTAAGCTATATGATCTTAGGATCTTATCTGAGAGAATAACAAGCACAACAATCAATCACAAGAGACAATGAACACAAAGATTTTTCTCAGAGAAACCATAAAGGAGAAAACCCCGCAACTTCCTCAGAGATAGAATCAACACCAAAAGTAAAACCCAAAGACAATAAGATGATCTCCCAACAACAGTAGTCTCTCTCTCTCTTGTCCCGACTTCTTCTATCTCTCTCTCAATTATGCGCTACAACTGAGTGTGAGTGAATGTGTGTTAAATAGAGAGGCTCCCTCTATATTTATACTAATTCCCGACTTGACAATAACTCACTACGGCCGAATTCTCTAGGAGATTCTAATAACCCTAAGGCCCCGCAACTGTGGGGAATTTAACCCTTGATCAATAAGGAGGGTTATACTCTATGACTTTACATGACTTGTTTACATTATTGAATTTCCCAATCAGAATATCGGGGCATGACATGACTCAATTGCATTACAGATACTTCCCGGAATAAACATAGGGGTACAAACATAAGATATACAAGTGAATACTTTCTGAAGTTACAAATACATCAATAATAACTAAGGGTTGTTAGGGAGGAATAAAATTTTAAGTTTCAAAAAATATAATAAACATTATAATATTCCTTCATAAATGCTAATGCATGTTTGTTGAATGAATATCTTGAAATTTGATTGGTAATGTTTGCTTATTTTGCTTATTCCTTTGATTTATTTAATGAGATAATGGTATAATATTTTTCAAAGCATTCTGGAGTTGTGGTGTATTTCTATGTGGAATAGATCAATTCACAACAACCTGATCAATCTCCTTCAAACATTTCACTAAACAAACAAGGACGTGATTGAGATATTTAAGGGATTATGTTCCATTATCTAAATGTCATTTTCCTAGCTTAGGATGTAATTATCAATTTATCACTTCATTAGTGTATGGAAAGACAAAAGGCATTTTTTATTTTGCATTAGTTTTTTTTCTCACAAATTTTCAGAAAAATAAAAAATATTTTAAGTTTTGTAGTTTTTCAAATTGTTAAAGAAAAGGTTTCATTAGTTTTCATTTACAAAGAAAAAGAAAAAAATTGCATTGTTAGTTGCATTCACTTTGACATTTTTATACATGATTTGCTTTCACTTTGTTGAGTCTATAACACCATCCAATCTCATTTCGCTACCTTGAAAAATACAACCATTAAAAGAATGTTTAACTTAAAATATTTTAGTAATTTGATTTTTATAGGTTCGACCATAAACTAGCTTAGGCTAGGTTTTTGGACTAGGAGATTTAAACTGTCCAAAAACACTTTGATTTTAAATGTAGTGTCCTATCTTTACTAGGTAAATCCACTTCTACAAGATATAATCCGAAAATCTCCTCTCACACAGGAGTTAAGAATGAGGCTGCGTGAGAGCTCGGTTGAGGAGATACCCCTCCACTTTGTTGTTCGATCATTTACCAAGATTGGTGTACGATTGGGGATCTTATAAATACCACTTCTTGGGCCCCATGAGGTGTCGGTATTGATAGGGTTTCGGGCTTAGATACTCTTCCCATGCACATCGATCAAGCCAGCGACTGTTCCGCCAAATTCTTGGTGTAGATTTGGTAGCCTTAGTCTCCAGACACTAGGATCTTACACAAGTGGTATTGGAAGGATATTTCCAGTACACCTAGGATGTACTTGGAAGGTAACCTCGGTTGACAATATGGGAGGGTGTTTGGGTGATTCCAGCTCTTGCACCCAGAGAAATCTTCACGAGATGCCAAGTAACCATACTTTGATATTCACTGGTTGGACCTGGGCCCTAATCATCCTAGAATTTCCATTGGAAGGTGTATCTTTTATCTGATGTGTCTTTGTTACTTAGGATATTTTTAATGTGTGTTAAGTTGGTTTGTATGTGCTTAGTTGGCCTTTAGGTATGTGAGTCAAATTTATAGCTGTGGATTATCAACTTCTTCGTAGGTCCAGAGGGTTGCAAAACCTTCCTCCATATGTTACAGTGGAGACTAATTTTGAAGTTAATCATGGATGGGTTTAGTTTACTAGGTTTAAATTTTCTAGCCTATAGAATTCATGTCATCATGGATATCTTACAAATTGTATTTATTTTATTTCTATTTTCTCATGCAGGTTTCACTTTGGGTTTCTAGATTTATTTGACATTTCAATTGTGAAATATTCAACGAGATGTCAAACACTAACTGTGGAAAGAAAGAATTAAAAAAGAGGGATGTATTCTCATACTTTTAGAAGCCTCAATCTAAGAATCCTGATTCTCTTCATAATTCAAACTCTTTTGAGCAACCCATCAATGAGAGAGATGTCAAAACTTCTGAGAATGCATCTAATAACCATATAAAGAATGATAAAACAGACTCCTCTAGTGAACCAAGTGAGATAAATGCAATTCAACCAGAAATTGACAATGATAATGTTGAAGGTTTTTCCTTGGGAGGCAACACAAAGCATTCACAATCATGAAAAAGGAAGAAAGGAGAATGGGACTCAGGGAGAAAATTCCAATCAAAATGGGCCTAAATATTTCCTTTTATTGAACCAATAACTTCAATAAATGAGAATGAAGCTGCACGAGAAGTTAAATGCATTGTATGTAGTTGGAAATTGGGTAAGATAGTAAAATTGCAAATGAAGTTAGATACAATAGAGAAGCATGTAGGAAAGATTTATGTCAAGCAAATTGAAAATGGTGAGGAGAATTCTATTACCAAATGGAAATCTTATGAGGAATGTCGACATGTAAAATATCAAGAATAATATAATAAATGCTTAATAAGTAGGAGTAAACTTGAGGCAAGTGGAGGGACTATCACATCTCTAGTTGGAAAAAAAATTAAAAGAAATTTACTATACAAGACGATGCAATTGAGCACTGTATTTCACATATTATCTAGAGGTCATCCTATGACAGACTATCTAGATTATAATAACTATGTATCTTTTCTTGATGTATCAAATTTCCATCTTCTCACTGGTCTGTAATAAGTGGTTGGGAATGGGAAAAATATCTATCTCAAGTAGAAAAGGATGATCTGAAAGAGAAGATTGCAAATGCCAGATTTTTTCATTATCTTTGGATGAAGTTACAGCTATTGATAATACTTCATGGGTATTGCTACGAAGAAAACTTCCTATGGCTTGGGGTACCGCAATAGATAGAGTAACCGCAGAAATCAATCCTTTCCCATATGCAAGAGAAACCAAATATCTAACACTAAAGGATCTCAAAACAGACCTTATTCTAGATGGTTGATATAGATCCCCTTTGAGCTTTTCCACTCTCGCTTGTATTAGCAATTTTCTCTCTCAACATTCAGCAAACAAGACAAGCATGCTATATAATTGTGTTATACCTACTCTAGCATATATAATCAATAACATATAAGAATTTAAAAGCATCCACGGATTCAACATTCTTTTAAACACACATTATTGGACAGGAAAAGATATTTCTATTAATATAAATCAGAGATTACAATAGTGACAACCTCTTTCGGCACGTCTGCGAATCGGAGAAACTGAGTCCTCCACCTGGGACTCCACCACTTCAATCCTCCATCTCTTGATAGAAAGTGCACAAGCAAAGGCAAGCTTGGGAAGAATAAAAAGTGCTCCAAGGGAAAAAGGGATGCAGACTCAAGTATAAGCTCCAGCAACAATGGACTGTAGTTTTCTTGCTCTTCAATTCCTCCCCTTTTCAATGTATTCAAAGGGTTCCTTATATAGTGTTTCAATGGGGTAATGGAAGGTCAAATCTGAGCGATTTCAAGGAATATGGAAGGCCAAGAGACAAGTGACTTGGATCCACATCAAGAAAAAATCCAAAACTATTTGGCCTTTTGCACACATCCCGATGTACGCGGGTTTAAGGGTCATATCTGTGTATATACACAAGAATGGGTTTAAAAGTAGCGTATAGAAAATAATGCATGTTTTTAGGGATGATATTGGAAACATCAAAGGTACAAAAATGGTCCATGAGGTCCAAAGAGTCTGCAGAGGGACAAGGAAGTCCATAAAGGTGTGATCCACCATGTGTGGTAAAATCAGCTGTAACAGATGCCCCCTAATGTGTGAGGTTAGAGGGGTGATACGATGGCTGAAATACATTGTAAGTCCATCCTAGAAGTGGAGTGATGAAGAGCCAGGTGGAAGAACTAGCCATCCAATAGTCCAATACAATAATCAAACTCTACATATAACTGGAAGTACATATAGTAGTCTTGGATACATAAGAGTACAATGGCCATGAATAAGCATGATACAAAATATGACATGTGTGGCCATTGCCACATACAATATAGATAGATCAAAATATCCATGATGCATATATATAAAGGATCATGATCTCCATGAAAGCTGAAGATATATAATGGATCAAGATCTCCATAATGGCTGAAGATATCTGACATACACTAGAATCAAGTCACGAGAGATGAAATCTCATTAACACTGGCATGATCAAGGAAGTAACATGTGTGGAATGCCACCAATCTGGAAGGTCTTCTACACAATCCGCTACGAGTACATGTCCTACTATGTGAATAGAGGTGTCAAGGTCGAACATAGTAGTCCATCATCTGATTACCGGTCATTTATGTATACCGTTGACAGACGCGAAATCACCCACCGAAAATGAAAATGGGAATCAAGGTACTAGAGTGCAAACTAACAAGTGTAAATAAATGTGTTGATGTCAAACACTTGAAAGAATCCATTGATCAGGGGTCATTGATGTATTCCCAAAAACTGTCGATGGCGAGAGAACCTGCCACTGATGACTGCAAGTCTCAAGGCACTAAAAAATGACTCTAAATTCCTATCCCAGAATAAATGATCTGAAGTCGATGGGATGAAATATGCTGGAAGGATGGCATTAAGGAATCCTCCATCATCCAACATGAGGTACTCAGCAAATATGTATAATGTGGAAGGAGCCAATCATAATGTGCACAAACCAGTAACAGTACCGGGAGTGGCCGACATGCAAAGTCAAGAGAACTGAGGAATGGATGACTCGGGTTTCAACTTCCTTCGAACAAGAACATAAAGGAAAATGGTGATTGAATGTAGGAAACATAGACTCAATATACAAAACTAGGACATATCTATGACACAAGAGGCATCGAAAGAGGCTCCATAGAGACTAGAAGATTAACCAGTCGGTGGAGATAAACTCAGAGAAATGAATACAACTCCTAAAGTCAAACTATTAACCCAACCAATGGATGTGATATACAGTGATCTGTTCGAAGGTGACACAACTCGAATGCTGCCAAAAATAACATATTTTCTTATCCGGCTTTTTGGTTTTTTGATTTTTTTTGGACTTTTTCAAATATTTTAAAAATCTTGAAAAAGAATAAAAGTTCTTTATAGTTACAGACTAGGAGGATACGAGTGTCAATGGGGAAAACAAAATATTTCCAAGCAGCGGAACATACCTATGCTCAATGCAAGGACACATGTGTAGGATAACGACACTCGGGGGAAAGTCCCCTCCCAGAAAAAATGGGGAATCAAGCTGCAAAGGATATTTAAAAAGGCTCTGTGTGGCTAGACATGAGACAAGCTCGGGCTATATGGCTGATAATCAAAGTTAGGGAAGCCGACATAAGGCTCAATAAGGTAAGAAAAACTCATGATAATGCAATTACAACTTGATATAAGGGAGTCCTAGGGAGAAAGGCTAGCAAAAATATCAAGAGGTGTACGAGGCTCTTGTGCAAAGTCATGGCAATACTATACAAAGGACTCCCACACCCTAAAGGAAAAATGTCAGCATGGGCACCAAATGCAAAAAATGAGCTAACTAGGGCACCCATGTATGGTCAAGCTCTACCATTCACATCATGTCACTTCTAAAAGAGACAAGAAGGTTCCGTGACAAGATAGAATGGGTTCATACCTAAGGTTATAATGAAACGGTCATAAGGTCATGCAAAATGCAAACAGATATGAAATCCTAACCTATATGCCAGTTCAGACATAATACCTATTGTTTGTGCCATAAATTGTTCTTAAACTACCAGAAGAACAAGCCAACACAATCTCAAAAGTAAAATTAAATAAAATAGGTTTTAGGGTTTTAAAAACTTCATCAACAAGGAGGAAATAAACATCCACAAGCTAATACAGAACTGAATCATGCAAGTTGGATAAACTGGGGATCAAACACATCCCAATAAGCCATAAACATTACACATGAAATACTAATTCCACCCACAGGCTACAAGCATTTACATGAATAAAACTTTAAACAAGAAATGAAATTATAGACTGAGCAATCAAACAGATCAGAAATGAAAAAGCATGATAGGTAAAAGGGCTTATCAGTTTATATATAATCAATAAAATTCATCCACTTACATAAGAGTTATAAGTGCTAGCTTGAGAAATTCAAGCTCCAAAAGCCTCTCCTTGAGTGAAAAATCCCCCCCCCAAAAAAAAACTACATGTTTGTCTTCCTTTTATCATTACAAAAGTAAATTAGTTCCATAACTACCTTCTAGGTCAAAATTTGAAACAGTTACATCAATTAGTTACATGATAACTCAAAATCTTTAAAGACAATTAACCCAAAAATAACAAATCGGATTTGGGGAAATTTGGTGAATTTCTGGAAATTTTGGTCTCAAAGACGCCTTCATATCTCTCAATCCAGAACACCTATGTAAAAATGGAGATAGGTTTTTTTTAAATGAGTATGTTATGAACAAAAACCTCTCTTGGTTTTTCAAAATTCCTCTTCAATTGATCGGAATATGTTCTGCACATTTGTGACTAAAACAGGGAATTATTAAATAATTCAAACCCTGAAAATAGGCCACAAAGATGAATTCGAATATCTCAAATGATCACAGCTGTTGAAAAACTGAGAGAGGATTTTGTGAATGAGTCTGTTGAGGACAAAAACCTCTTTTTGTTTTCCTGAATTCATTTCCATATCCTTGTAATCTGCTTCCAATGACAATGACAAAAACAGGAAAAACAGAGCTGCTACAAGAATCTTCTCATGAAAATATTTGACAAAGGACTAAAAAATGAGAGTTAGATTATAAATCAAAACTTGGAATGAACTTTTATTATAAGTTTTTGAAAGCTTAAAGATGTACATATTAACTAATAAGCCCAAAAGGCAAACCTTAAAACTAAAATAATGAAATGATTCAACCATTAAAAGCATTAAATCCAACCAAAATTATTGATTGTCAAAAATTCTTAAAATCAACATGAAATATAAAATCATTTTAAACCAACGGTTGAAAATTAGGACAAAAAGAACAAATAAACTAAGAACAAGATCTAGTTATAACATCTGGCTCTTGTTGCGGGATAAATTCCTCCTCGTGAGGCTTCAAGAACCTGTAGACCTTCTGCCTTATTCATTGGGTGATGGATTCATTTACCAAATCTATGCAACTTTGTCAAAGTTTGAACACATACCTCTGAAATGAAAAAAATATTTCTACAAACAAGCAT
>LPNX011162992.1:146815-160228 GCA_001517045.1 Pseudotsuga menziesii | reverse complement strand
AAACAGTTACATCAATTAGTTACATGATAACTCAAAATCTTTAAAGACAATTAACCCAAAAATAACAAATTGGATTTGGGGAAATTTGGCGAATTTCTGGAAATTTGGGTCTCAAAGACGCCTTCATATCTCTCAATCCGGAACACCTGTGTAAAAATGGAGAGAGGTTTTTTTAAATGAGTATGTTATGAATAAAAAAATCTCTTGGTTTTTCAAAATTCCTCTTCAATTGATCGGAATATGTTCTGCACATTTGTGACTAAAACATGGAATTATTAAATAATTCAAACCCTGAAAATAGACCACAAAGATGAATTCGAATCTCTCAAACGATAACAGCTGTTGCAAAACTGAGAGAGGTTTTTGTGAATGATTCTGTTTTGGACAGAAACCTATTTTTGTTTTCCTAAATTCATTTCCATATCCTTGTAATCTTCTTCCAATGACAATGAAAAAAACAAGAAAAACAGAGCTGCTACAAGAATCTCCTCATGAAAATATTTGACAAAGGACTCAAAAATGAGAGTTAGATTATAAATCAAAACTTGGAATGAACTTTTATTATAAGTTTTTGAAAGCTTAAAGATGTACATATTAACTAATAAACCCAAAATACAAACCTTAAAACTAAAATAATGAAATGATTCAACCATTTAAAGCATTAAATCCAACCAAAATTATTGATTGTCAAAAATTCTTAAAATCAACATGAAATATAAAATTATTTTAAACCAAGGGTTGAAAATTAGAACAAAAAGAACAGATAAACTAAGAACAAGATCTAGTTATAACACCTGTGATAAGAATGAATGAGTCGAAACCTCGGAGAGAGTGTACAAAAAATGGACCCTACATGACAACCATATTAGTATAGAACAACCCAAAATAGTTAATAAATAATCCAAACTATAGGATATAGGAAGGAATGATCATGACAACTGCATCCAAAGGAAACAATGCGGTGAAAAATGGGACATAAAAAGGAAAGTAAGGTGTAGACCCAATGTTCATGCATCCATTACCACCCCCGTGAGGGTGACAACCAGTGTAAATACTGAGAGAAGGGAGACAACATCCTCTACAAATGGAGTAGAGGGACAAATGTGACCACTCTGAAATCTATGAGCATGGTAAGGGGTTGTGATGCCCCCAAGTTTGACACCAGGGTCCGTATTAGGACCAGGGACGGGTGATAGGATACCAGGCATGCCAAAAATAAAAGGACCCAAACTCAAGAGAGCATAAATATACTCAAGTAACCACGATCCCAAAGGCCAACTAGCGCACAAAGAGCACACTCCTAAGAAAATCTATAGCCAAAATACAATCAAACCAAGGGGAGGATATGTGAGCTCCTGAATTCAGTAGGTATGTCTCACCTAGGAGAGGCTCGAAACTCCCATACACTACAAGAGGAGGTATGTAACCAATTATAGTGGTCCTCAGCTTCAACGCATAAAGCAACTGTGTTTTTCGACCTCTACCTAGCCGGGACACCTACAAAATAACCTCTACAAGTACCCCCTGTGATACCTAGGTAACGAAACTAAGGTCATCCCAGTATAACCAATGCTCAGATGGACAGTCGCATGTGGGATCGATCGTATGGGCAGGGTAGCAAAGCCCGAAACTCTCGAAAGAGCCCCCAAATACGAATACAATCCTGGAAATATCTCCGGTGCTCACAGAAAGTGACCAGGGGTTATCCCAATCACAATCGTGTGCACTGCATCGTGCTTAACTCCCGTGTAAGAGGAGCATCCTAAGAAACACTAATTATACCAAGGATTTCACTATCTCACCTGGACAGACACCTACTTATTGTTTTTTAGTAGTCTTGGAGAATTAACTCACAATGAAATATGCCAAGACTCTAAAACCTAATCTTGTTGATGCACCCTATAAAAGAAAAGAGTGTAATTCATTTTATTATGCATTGATTTTAATTGGATGTAATTAATCAAAGGGAAATGGTCGTGCAACTAATGAAGTTGTGACTCGGCAGAAAATATGCACACCATAACAAACAATGCTAAGTGCCATCTTTGTCAAATGAAAAATAGGGTATGCCACTACATGAGATGCATAAATATATATTCCTTTCTGAATGCCAATGAAATCCTTCTTATATGAAAGCCTAAATAAAAATCTCATCCACGCAATCCAATGCAAGTACCTCCTCAAATCCATATGCAGAAAAATGCAACTACCTTGTATTTTTCAATGTAAAAGAATGAAAAATGCAATAAAAGTCATCTCAAACTCTCAGTCTCTATAGCAAGTATAAAACACAAGCCCAACAAGACACCGAGACAAAAAAGAGTAATTCACTAATGGAAAAAAAAGGATGAATGACTAAAACTAATTTCAAAGAAAAATCAATGAAAAAGCGGTCTCTGGTCACAAAAGAAGCATCCAACAGACAACATCAGACCCAAGGAAGACCCAACCACACTCACAACCCACCCAACAACTTCCCACAACATGAAACTCACCAAAAGGGAGGATGTACACGACTGTTTAAAGAAGAATTGTGTATATACATGACTTTTGGCCAAAAAGCTGCATATATACGTGGATTTTGGCCAAAAACCTGCATGTGTACGCGAATTTTGGCCAAAAATCCATGTATGTACACAACTTTTGCCCGAAAACCTGCGTATACAGAGAAGACAGTGCCAGGTAAAAAGTAGGCCAAGGGTCAAACCAATAAAGAGGAGTGTTAATGGATGAACATACTATAAAATGCAACACAAAAACAAGGAGAAACAAAGAGCAAGTCAAGAATATCAAGCACATTGTGCCCCCAAAACCCAAAGAAAAACAAGGAACGTCCCCAGTATGGTCGCCAATTCTATTATGGAGAAAACTTCCTATCACTTGGGGTACCACAACAGACAGAGTAACCGTAGAAATCAATCCTTTCTCATATGCAATAGAAACCAAATATATAACACTAAAAAATCTCAAAACATACCTTATTCCGGATGGTTGATGTAGATCCCCATTGAGATTTTCCACTCTTGCTTGTATTAGCAATTTGCTCTCTCAACATTCAGCAAACAAGACAAGAATGCTATATAATTATGTTAGACCTACTCTAGCATATATAATCAATAACATATAAGCATTTAAAATCATCCATGGATTCAACATTCATTTAAACACACATTATTGGACAAGAAAAGATATTTCTATTAATATAAATCAAAGATTATAATAGTGACAACATCTGTCGACATGTTTGCGAATCGGAGAAACTGAGTCCTCCACCTGGGCCGCCACCACTTCAATCCTCCATCTCTCGATCGCAAGCTCACAAGCAAAGGTAAGCTTGGGAAGAACACAAAGTGCTCCAAGGGACAAAGGGATGTAGACTCAAGTATAAGCTCCGACAACAATGGACTATAGTTTTCTTGCTCTTCAATTCCTCCCCTTTCAATGTATCCAAAGGGTTCCTTATATGGTGCTTCAATGGGGTAATGGAAGGTCAAATCTGAGTGATCTCAAGGCGTATGGAAGGCCAAGAGACAAGTGACTTGGATCCATATCAAGGAAAACTCCAAAACTATTTGGCCTTTTGCACACATCCCGATGTACATGGGTTTAAGGGTCATATCCACGTATATACGCGAGAATGGGTTTAGAAGTCGTGTATAGAAAATAATGCATGTTTTTAGGGATGATATTGGAAACATAAAAGGTACAAAAATGGTCCATGGGGTCTGAAGAGTTTGCAGAGGGACAGGGAAGGCCATAAAGGTGTGATCCACCATGTGTGGTAAAATCAGTTGTAACAGGTATGCATGAATATTTTTATGTTTAATGGTCATATTAGGCCTTCATATCTACTTGGGATTCAAAAACTGAAGAAGACTTCTACACCTGTAAATATTTATGAACTTGTTATTAAGACTTTGAAGGAAATTGGTGGTATGGATGTTTTAATGATTGCAAAAAGGTTGGTATGTGTTGGAGCAGATGGAGCATCAATCATGCAAGGACAAAGTAATGGGATTTGTGTCAAATTACTACTATTAGCTTCATCATTTATGATCAATATTCATTGTATGGCTCATAGGATTTACAGAGTTTCAACAATTTGCACACGGTATTACAGATGGAAAAAAACTATTAAAAGTTGTTGATACAAGACAGATTTCATTGAATGGACTAGATTAAATACTATTTAGTGAGTACAAATCATTGGTAGGGGTGATGTATGAACATTGCTTTAGTGTAGACAAAGCTCAAGATCTTCTCTTTCGACTAACTGATATAGAGACATTATTAACATTGGCTAGAATTCTTCCTTTGCTTCATGAAATGAATGTCCTTGTCAAAATGGCTCAGAGTCGTACAATGTATATTGTGGAGTACACAAATGCAAGGAAATTAGCATGCCTTTCATTGGATTATTTGTATACGATGCCAAGGTATTTTACAAGTCCAACGTTTAAAGGTTGGACTACTCTCATTGAAATAGAAAAGATTGAAAATTATTTGAAATTTGATGAAAAAGGGAGACTATGTATGGCAGTGCATGGGTATATGGTTCCCTTTCATTATGTTAGTAAGATGGGACAAACCACCAAAGAGTGCCATGTGTTAAGAGATCAGTTCAATGATATTGTGATTTCAGTGAGACACAACTTGATACAAATCGCACAATCATTATCATCAGAGATAAGAGAACGATTTCCTCGAGATGAATTATTGGAGGCCATGTTTGTGGTATACCCTCAATATTGGAATAAGGAAAAAGGTATAGACACTTTGACAGTTGAATTTTCAGAAAAAATGAGTATTTTAGTGCACCACTTTGGTAGGAATGTCAAGCTACAAGGAGAAGACATTGGAGGTATATTAGATTCATCAAAATTATATGAGCAACAAACTTGCTTTGTTGAAACAGTGTTAGATCAATATCTTCATTTGCCAAAAACTATAGAATATGGTGCATTGATCAAATTATGGACTGTTTTAGGTGAAAGTCAATTTTTACAAGAAAACATGTCAGAGTATTCCAAATTAGTGGATTTATGTCAAACCATGATTTTGGGATCAGTAGAGGATGAGAGAATCTCTAGTGCATTATCATTCTTGAAGTCAAAGTTGAAGAACAATCTTGATAAGAATGCAGATACTTGTTTAATATTATATGTAACAAAGTATGACATTACCAATTTTTCATTCAATAGAGCTCTAGCACTTTGGCGATCAGATTGTGAGAGAAGAGGAGAATGCAATATAACAAATGTTTCCAATGAACTTGATAGAGAACCTAATGTTTCGGAGGTTCATAGTCATATTTAATCTACAAAAGTTCATGTTCAACATGCAGAAGGTGAGGGTTGACATCAGAATTGAGAATTTAATATCCCACATGGCAGAAGAAGGATTACCATATATAAAATTCAACTTGCATTTAAGGTAAAAATATGTTCTTCAGTCTATACTCCGTATTAAATATAATAATATTGGAGCTACATTTCATTGATGCAATCTATTTGAAGTTTTATGTTTTGATAGTTAACTAACACGTTGTTTTTTCTTATATTTGATAGAAATGAAGTTGGGTCTTATCTATTTATAGATAGTGTCCTAGTATTAAAGGTTAAATATTTAATTTAACAATACTTCCACTTAGAAATAATGGACTCAATCAAAAGTTAAATTTTTTTAACTTTGATATCTTGGAAGATATTAATGGTTTGTTGTTTCTTGCATTTGGAGCATTTTTTCAAATTTGAAAGTTTGTGTTTATTTTGGTTAAATTTATTTTTATTCCCTTGATACTTGACTGCAGTTTTAACACTTTGTACTAGCTTGATTAGTTTCATAAATGAACTGTTTGTTTCTTAAATTTGGATTGCATTTATTTTTCTTAGATTTTTATTCCCTTGATACTTTATTGTGATTTGAGCCCTTTGTAGCCCTTTGTAGCATTCAATGTTTTTTTTATAATTATTTCTGTTCTTTTTAAATATTTAATGTTTTGAGGAAAAATGCTTGTATTTTCTTTCACTTTGTTGCATGCCTTAATCATCTTCACCATATTAATTTTAGAATCTACTGTGTTTATTTTATATTTTCTTTGAAAAGATGTTTTGGTTTTTAGAAATGGAAATGAGATCTGAGTTGCTAAGCAAAGAGAAAAATGGTCTATGCATTGGCTTACTAGGTTCCTATGCATTCATCATAGGAGACCTATTGACATTGAGACCGACATTCATCTAATGGAATTTTATTGTTGATTTGATGACTAAAAGATCATTACATGGAGCCTCTAGTATTCTAGCCATATTTATAAATAAAGCTTGAAAGAATATGTTGAGGTACGTGTTTCTAAAATTTCCCTATTGTGAATCATACATGATGAGCATTTGTATTTTATGGAAAGTTTGTAAACTAAAAAAAAGTGTTATTTTTTGTTTTATTGTTTTGTGAGGTACTTTATTATCTTTCTCTTATACAACTTATTCACCTTGATTGTAGGTCGTGCGAGAAAATGAGGGCATTCTTGCTAGAAAGATGTTAATATCAACGTGGAAATATGTTAATGTCAATGTGGATGCTATGCAACCATCCATTGAAGTTTTTTAGATTGAGGGGGATGATTGGGCCCAACATACTTTGTGCAAATTGATTGTACATTGAGTGTAGTATGATACATGAGCTTCACACTTTGATAAAATGTTCTATTGTAAATTGCAAATATTTATGAAATCATCTCTCCATTTTATCTCTAAGGAGGTTTGAACTTAGTAGTATACAGATAGTTGTGATGAATAAATTCAACAATTTAGATTGAAAATTTGATTTTCTTTACAAGGTGTTCCAGTGAAAGAGTACGTGGCAATTCTAAATTAAATACAACATCATCAAGGTAATTTTATTAAGTCAAATTTTGTCAAGAATTAAGTTTATATCTTTCAATGAAAAATTAGCCAAAATTTACAAGATTTTTAATTTTGTGAAATATTAGCTAAATATTATACAAGATTTTTAATTTTGTGAAAGGTTCGCTAAATATTATACAAGGGTTTATAATTTTGTGAAAGATTCATCTTATTTCACAAGATTTTATAATTTTGTGAAAGATTTGCCAATATTTTACAAGATTTTATAATTACATGAAAGATTCTCCCATATTTTACAAGGTTTTATAATTCCATGAAAGATTCGCCAAAAAATTATATATACATATTATATTATTGATAACATAGCCTTCGCACTTGTACAAGTGAGACCCAGGTTGGGAGGCCCATGGAGGAATTTTAGATTTAGACATTGTATCTACAATATCTTCAAGAGAGAGATGTAGGATACTCCAACATCACAATATTCTCATCTTGAAATGAAGAAAAATGTTTAGACAAGGAAATGGAATTTTTCCTCAAGTTAGATTGCTGGAAATGACTGATTTGTCCTATCCAAATCTTGTCCCAATAGCCATTATGGTTTTGAGATTGTATCAGTTGCATCCAGATCCATATTTTAGGGTTGAATTGAATGGAATTCTTCATGTTTAGGGTTCAATTGAATGGAATGGAATGGATCCATCTTTTAGGGTTAAAAACCAAGCGTTGAGAGGTATATGAGAGATAAAAATAAACAAACAATAGGAAAATTAGGGTTTGCAGGTTTTGGCAAAAATGAATAATGCAGTCCTGAGTTTGCAGATATAAGGTGCAAGAATATGCCATAAATGATGAAACATAGAGGATAGACAAAGGAAACGTAGACCTAAAATGTCATGGAATAATTGTTTCGTTTATACTACAATATCCATTCCACACCCTAGCTAGCCTATGGCACCACTAAGGTGAATAAGGATGTATAGAATTATTAGGAAAATTTCTATAACTGAAATGAACATGTAGGATTTACTAAGTATACTGATATTGAAATTTTATGTGGGATCAATTGTTTGAAAACCACAATACTTACTTATGCAACACAAGGAGAAAACATTCCTTCTTTGGACATCAATCCCTCATAATTCCATCTCTCCAGTGCTATTCATTTTGGAACATATATGTCTACACTACAATCCATTAATTTCCAACAAAGTTTATGTGAATCCATCTTTTAAGTCCATGTTTAAATTTCCAACCCTATACAACCTAATTCATTCTTGCACTTTCTTCCTTCATTCCACTTGTGAATATTTTCCTTTTTCTATTAGAGGGTTAGCATCCACCTTTGGTCTTAATTTGGAGGTACTTGGTAGTGGGGACATCATCTAATCTGTAAACATACTCTGCAATATCCATTTTAAGGCTGTGATGGCATATATTATGGCTGGAACCATGAACTTTACTGGGGCTTTCTTTGCTAACTCGTGCATGGAGCTTGCAATAAAATCATGGATATGGAAGAATCTACCAATATTTTGGTTGAACCAAGCTGCAGAATAGTATGTTGATCTTATTGTTGAACCCTTAAAGTATTGAATTGGAAAATGGCTATCCTCATACAAGTGCAAATCATTATTTGCACAATAATCTTGAGTTTATATAGGTGGAGAAATTCTTGACTTCCATTGCTTGTAGAAAGTCAATGCACTGGAGGGTTGAAACGGTGGATTATCTCCATCCTCGAGGATGAAAAGAACTAATGATTTTAAAATCTATCACCTCTCTCCCTTATAATGGGTGAATTATTCACTAGTGTTGGACTATTTTAAAGTCTTCCATGTGGTTTAATCCTAAGAACTCAACATAACATGTATGCCTAACTATTAAATATTACACCACTATATATTAATAATTTTCTGGTGACATCTTTCATGGGAAAAAAAGGTGGAAGAAAAAGTTTCAAGTGGCTTCTATTGGTGCTTGAACTCATGCAAATGATCTAAAGTAGTTCTGGGCATGTCTAGCAGCTGAAAGCAACCTCCTATCGATATTCTGTGCTGACTTATGCAATTGAACAGTAGTTCTAGGCATGTTTTAGCAACAAAGAATTAGCGAAAATCCAATTCTGGGCTAATTCTGTGAGCCAAGAAGCAATTATGCTATGTTCTTGGTGAAATTTATTGGTGTCCATTTGGCATGTCTTCTAGATCACTACTCTATCTTATTCATGGAAAAAGAGATATAAAGAAACTTTTAGGATCCTAAAAATGGTTTCAATTGAATGGATTTCCAACATTTTTTGGAATACTAGGGAGCTCAAATTTATGCTAAGTTCATTGTGGTGGTAAGAGGAAATTCAATGATGTAAAGGATTAATATTTGTACATTATATTGACTTATAAAGCTAAGCCTTTTGAAACAACAACAAAAAAGGTATTTACTAGTTTTATTACACCTCCCCTCCAAGCATATAGGACATAGACATTTCCAAATTGAAATATTCATCTCTATGAGAAGAACTGAAAAACCTTTTGGTTATCTTTATAATTTTATTTCCTGAATTTCGTTATCTAGGTTGAATTGCAACTTGATATTCTAGGAAATCATTTCTTCTTCAAGATGGGTTCGAGACACCATTAAATAAGCTACAGGGAAATCAATCCCCTTTTGTATTCTCATAGTTCTTTAAACAATCATTGTCTTAGCCATTTGCTCTTCCGTCTCTTGTTGTATATTGAGTCCCAAAATTACTTGGTATTTTAAGTGATTCCAACTTAGAGGGGTTATGTAAAGCCTTCCATATATAAAATAATATGGAGACATGTGGAATTATGAAACCTATTATTTTATACAAATTCTTTCATGGAAAAAAAGATATAAAGCAACTTTGAGGATCCTAAAAAGGGCTTCAATTGAATGGATTTCCAAAGTTTTTGGGAAGATTAAGAAACTAAAATTTATGTTAAGTGCATTTCTATGAGAGTACACTATGTCCTCTACTATTACAACCCAGTTGGATATTATTTCCTTCCTCACTGTGGCGGAAAGAGGAAATTTAGTGATATAAATGCCTACTCTTTGTACTTTATATTAACTTACAAGGATAAGACTTTTGAAACAACAAAAAGGTATTTATTGGTTTCAGTACTCGTCCCCACTAAGCATATAGGTCACATACATTTCCAAAATAAAATATTCATCTCTATGAGAAGAACAAAAAACCCTTTGGTTATCTCTATAGTTCTTTTTTTTGAAACTGGTTAATCTAGGAAGGCTTTAAACTTGATCTTCTAGGAAACCATTTCTTCATCAATATGGGCTTGAGACAATAATAAATCAACTATAGGGAAGTAAGTCCCCTTTTGTATTGTTATAGTTATTTTAACAATTTTTATCTTCCTTTAGTCTAGTGTTTGTTTGAGCCATTTTCTTGTCCATCTTCTGTAGTATATTGGGTCCCACTATTGCCTAGTATTCTAAGGGATCCCAACATAATGGGGTTATTACCAATTATAAGCAAATGCATTCTAGAAATCTTTGTCCTATGACAAATATTACTTTTTATACAAGTATATACCATTTTTATAGCACTATGGGAAATTCTGGGTTTGTTTGTGGCCTCAAACTAACCCTAAAACAACATTCATTTCTAATTCTGGACCGATTGTTGGCAAAGACAGCATGAGAGTAACATATATGGGCATGAAAAAATACATAAATCCTAGCCTTGGACATTATATGAACTGTTCTAAGCCTCTAAACAACATTTTGGGAGCATTTCTAGCCTCTAGGTGCATTACAGACCTCAATCAGTAGCACCAGCAGTTCTAGGCATGTCTAGCAGCAGAAAGCGGCCTCCTACTCTGGTAGTCGAAATGTGATTAAATTGAATTAATGTTAGAGAAGCAGACCTGGTCTTGTTTTGAGGATAGAAGTGGTGGACAGAGTAGATCTGGATACATTTTAGCAATCCCGGGATCATGAAAAACCCTAGATCAAAGGCCTTGGCACATGTAAGGTTAGTTCTGGGCACATAATAGAGTTAAAGATGCATAATTTCACCCAAAATTAGTTGTAACAAGAACTAAAAAACATTTATGGTCAGGTTTGAGTGCATTCTAGGTAGTTAAAAAGGGCATGAAAAACATCTGGGCATGATAAAGAAGTCCTAGGTGAGTCTGGGCATTATTTCTACCATCAAATATCAACCATTTTTTAAACTGGCCAAGTTCTGAGGTAATAAATAGTAGCATACAACAACAATTCTGGGTAGGTTGATCCTGGTTTGGCCTTCCAAACAACAATGAAGAAGCCTCAACCCCAAAGTTGGGAAATTTTTAAGGAACAGAAGAAAAAATCTTGCTAGAAATGGAGTTGGAAGCTAGAAATTGCTAATCTAAGATCACATACCTGTTGGAGACATTTACCTTCATACTCACTCCTTCGGTCAAATTGGCCTAGTTAAACCACTATCCTAAGTTTAATTGACATCAGTGGAGCATTAATTACCATCATCCCAGTCACTCCCACGCCTACCTACAGTCAAGGAGGCTAACTGGAGCACTCCAGGGGTGATCTGTGTGACATTCATGCACCTAATTGCTAACTGGGGGTTACTTTCAGTTCAACCAATCAGTTACAGTCAGTTAAGGCGCCCCCATGCATTAAATATATTATTTAATGATTATTTAATATTATTTTAATGAACTGGAGTGAACAAGGCGCCTTCACCAACTTCTGATGGTCAGTTCAGCTTCAGTTAACCTCATCAGAGTTTATTGGAGTCATGCAGTACTAGCACTTGATAATTGGATTGCTATGACATGTGTTTGATCTCCTTCAGTTGAGATTAAGTCATTTATTGCACTCCAACTTTAGTTAGGGTTTGGTGAGTCAATTAGGGTTTTGGTCAAGTGGTTAACTGAGTGAGATTGCATGGCAAAGAGTCAGTTAAGCTAGACTCACTCATTGAATTCGAATTGTCTCTTAGGTATTCGAATTATTCATTGAGTTAAGCCATTGATCATGCATGGTATTGTAATCCTTTATTGTTTATATAATATACAGAGAGGAAACCTATTTGGTATTCCAGTTATTTCCAATTCATGAGTATTTGTTAATTATTCTTTGATGATTTTGATTCCTGGTTCCTAGATCATGTGCAAGAATTAATATGGTATTAGAGCATGCGACGGGACGAAGATAAATCTCTCAAGAACAAGCTTTTTGACAGATTTCTCCATGAAATTTGAGCAATAGCTCAAGAATCCAACACTGCACCAGAAGCCAAGGCTTACCACTCAATATCCCAAGTAAAGAACTTGTTGATCAAGCTTGCTTGATTGACTATGCTGGGTGTGATGAAAGCCTAGAATGTGCAGTCTGTCCGACCTTACGGTGCCCTTTTTGTTTTGATTTGCAGGTTTTATCAGGTACAACTTCGAATGGACTCATCAATCCCTCTTCTCACCCCATTCACAAGCTATTCGGAATGGAAGTTGAAGATGATTGCATCTCTGAAGAGATGAGGTCTTTATGAGGTTTCTATTGGACTTGGAAGAGAGTCTTATGAGAATGAGAATGACTGGCTAAATTATGGTGACAGAGCTTTTGGATCAATAGCTCTGGCCCTTGATGATAGCTTGTGCTACCTTATTTGTTTTGCTGAATACCCAAAGGAAATATGGACAATATTGGACAGAACCTTTGGCAAGCACAATGAGGATCATAATAGTACTTTGGAGATCACAGCCAGCACCACAAGAGTTCTTCACTCAAAAGTCTCAGCCACTACTCTCTCTGATGAAGTTGTTCAAGATGAAGATGAAGCAGAATCTTCTACACATTCAATTCGAATTGAAGAAAGTCTCCATGAAGTGACTCCTTCTCCTGATGCTCCGGAAGTTCATGAGATATCTGATATCTCATCTTCCCATATTGATGAAACGGAAGAATACATTCGAATCTCTGATATTGAAGAAAAAATCTGCTGCACTTCCATGCAAACATTCACCGGTGATTTTCCTTTGAATTCTGTGCAAAATTTACCAGTAATTGCTTTCGAAAGTGAGGAGAAATAACTGGAATGAGAATGACTGGCTAAATGATGGTGACAGAGCTTTTGGATCAACAGCTCTGGCCCTTGATGATAGCTTGTGCTACCTTATTTGTTCTGCTGAATACCCAAAGGAAATATGGACAATATTGGACAGAACCTTTGGCAAGCACAATGAGGATCATAATAGTACTTTGGAGATCACAGCCAACACCACAAGAGTTCTTCACTCAAAAGTCTCAGCCACTACTCTCTCTGATGAATTTTTTCAAGATGAAGATGAAGCAAAATCTTCTACACATTCAATTCGAATTGAAGAAAGTCTCCATGAAGTGACTCCTTCTCCTGATGCTCCGGAAGTTCATGAGATCTATGATATCTCATCTTCTCATATTGATGAAACGGAAGAATACATTCAAATCTCTGATATTGAAGAAAAACTCTGCTGCACTTCCATGCAAACATTCATCGGTGATTTTCCTTTGAATTATGTGC
>LPNX011162992.1:132208-145856 GCA_001517045.1 Pseudotsuga menziesii | reverse complement strand
CCATGCATTAAATATATTATTTAATGATTATTTAATATTATTTTAATGAACTGGAGTGAACAAGGCGCCTTCACCAACTTCTGATGGTCAGTTCAGCTTTAGTTAACCTCATCATAGTTTATTGGAGTCATGCAGTACTAGCACTTGATAATTGGATTGCTATGACATGTGTTTGATCTCCTTCAGTTGAGATTAAGTCATTTATTGCACTCCAACTTCAGTTAGGGTTTGGTGAGTCAATTAGGGTTTTGGTCAAGTGGTTAACTGAGTGATATTGCATGGCAAAGAGTCAATTAAGCTAGACTCACTCATTGAATTCGAATTGTCTCTTAGGTATTCGAATTCTTCATTGAGTTAAGCCATTGATCATGCATGGTATTGTAATCCTTTATTGTTTATATAATATACAAAGAGGAAACCTATTTGGTATTCCAGTTATTTCCAATTCATGAGTATTTGTTAATTATTCTTTGATGATTTTGATTCCTAGTTCCTAGATCATGTGCAAGAATTAATAATACCTTCTTCTACAACTCAATCTAGATAGAGTATCACCCCCACGGAGTTCTCTATTGATGCTCCTAATTTGACAAAGAGGGACATTGACAGTAGTCTTAAGGAGATACAAAAATATTTTTGAAGTCACATATACTGAAAAAAAGGAGACCCAAGCTCCAAAACTTCTCATAGAATTCCATATTGTGCATATTTATTAGGTTAAATTCCATAGATATATGGAGCAAACTCTTTGTTGGATTCCACTTGTGTAATGATTCAAGGATTCAACCCGATTGAAGGATCCAAATGTTGCTTCAACAATTGCTTCAAAATCTACCATGCAAACCTATCCAAACTTGCCATGAGTTCCCCACACAGGTTGAACAATACTCCAAACAAGGCATGCATGGTCACACAGGTAAATCACCCCCTATAGGGCTTTCATTTTATACACATGAATCCCTAACACACATCAAACCTGGATTTTTTAAGGATTTTATGACTATTGTTTATTCTTTTGGCACCTTCCCTAATGCAAAACGCTATATCAATTTTGTATATTGTTATTCTAGGGCACACAATGCACTCAAAACCCCTCCAAATAGTTTGTAAATGAGATTTGAGTTCTCTTACCATGCCTTCTCATGCCCAAAATTGGAGCTTTAACCATCTAAATTGGACTAGAACTTACCAAAGCTAGTTTTATGTTGTTAGTCATCACCTTTTAATACTGAAACATGCCCATAAATGTATTTCAACCTTTAGATTCAGCTCATATTCAAAGGTTATGTCTTGTTACTGCTAATTTATAGTAAAAAATGACCCAAGATTGGAGGGACAAGGTGGTTTGATGGTGGAGAAATGTGTCGTATTCTCCAAGGGAGCATTCCCATAAATCCACAATCTATTTTTAATGATGTTGGTTTCTGTTATCTGCAAGATTTGTTGTGTTGGTTGATATATCAAAAGATAGATCTCCTAATCTAATCTGTGGGTTGCTACAGGCCATGAATTCTCCAAGTCCAAGTAATTTATCATGGATCTGTGCTGAAAATTTCCATGTATTTTTAACAGTTCCTTCAGTTATTGCATCCCTAATGATTGCATCTCATTTAATACTGCCCTTTCCAAACTATGAAATTCTTATCAAACATTGTTCTAGATAATGGACTTTGAACATTCAATTAATAGTTTTGGACATTCTGATTGATCTAGTTAGTACTTGGTTGACCTTTCTCTTTTTCTTTTTTTTTTGATTGATATGCTTTCAATGAACACCAATAGGTAGCAACTATTTTATGTGAGATATTACAATATGGATAAAAGGGTCTCACAGGCTACAAGAGCAACCTTTGGCTAAGCAGACACCGTTGAGGGGTATCTATTCTGCCAAATTCGCTTGTGACTTGCACCTAGCCCCATCTGCAAACACAAGCATAAGCACTAGCACTATCACAAGTGGCCCACAAGGGGGAAATGTCTTTGGGGATATTTGAACCTTGGAAGGTGCATCAATGACACCTCACTTTCATGGAGCCGACCAGCCTTCTTTGAATTTTCTCATGTGTGTTTGAATAAATAGAAAACGTGTTTGTTTGGTTGAACATTTTCTTAGTTGTTTGAATGACTTAACTTCTGTTTGATATGTTGTTTTTCTAAGTAACCTTTTGTGATGCATGGTTGATCTTTATTTTTCTCAATTAATATTTGTAATGAATAACTAATGTTGTTTAGCTCCTCTATTTCACCCAAGTGGTTGATATTCATCTACAAGCTAGTTGGTATCATGTTTGTTAGCTGATTGACCTATGATAATAGTAGTTGTAACTTGTAATCTAGATTTGAATCTGTCCAGGCTAAAATCTCACTGAAATCCTGAATCCTCCTTTTGGTGTTAAAGCTACTCTTGCAAACAAATTTATTAACAAGGATTTGGAGTTCATACCAAAGTATGAATACCATAAATGCATGCACATTATAGATAATATATATGATGTGGATTTTCTCGTTCATGCATTTGATGAAATTTGTTTTGAGTGTGACATATCATCAAAGAGTTCAAGTACAACAGTTGATGCTACATGGCTACCAAGGAGTCAAGGTTTTTCACCATCAATGTATTCATTTACAAGTGAATTTGGTGCATTTGGGTCTCAATCTTCATATATGGTCTCAACAAGAAATACAAAGACTAGAAAGTCTTCTCATTTGAGGAAGCAAATTTATTCATTCAATGCAAGCATATTGCCTAGTGGAGGGGGGCCCCCTTTAGGTTCAGGGACAGGGTATCCAATAGTCAATCAATAATTAGGTTGCATGATTAAAGAAATATTGTTATCAATACCCATTGTCAAAGTTATCATCTACTTCAATATTGTTTTTGTTATCAGTACCCATTTCCAATTACAGTTTCCAAGTCCTCACAAGTTCCAACTATGTTGTAATCATTCATACCATTATAAAGCTGAATCATTTAAAGATCCATATGTCTCCAAGGTCAATGGAAAGTACCAAACTTAAGAGTCCAACTGTAACACCCCGGTTTTGACCCCGATGCATTAAATATACATGATACATATCTTGTAAATAATCATGGTGCAGAGCTAAAGGGAAAGGTCCCACCATCAATTGGTTATGTTATGTTTCGGATTGAAATTGTCACGGATGGTATATCAAGGCATGTGGCATACATATTAAGTTGTGGCATCATTTAGCGATGAATTTTAATTAAATAACCCAACCAGCTATGTTCACTACAACCAAATTGAGAAGGGGCATGATTCCTAAGGATAAGGAGGGGGAATGTTAAATCTTGAGCCTTGGGGAAAAAGCCATGTGTCACCTTTTTTAATTGCTCACCTTCCCTTGTCTCATCAATGACCATGTTAATTGTTCTGCTGGTGGTTGGAGCTGTTAATGCTGGCAGTGGAGTGTTGTAGGACTGCCATGCCTTTCTCACATGCACACTCCACTGGTATGACCGATACGTTGGTAGGAATACCACTACGCCCACGCCTGTACTCTCTCCATGACGCAATTGCTGATTGTTCTGCCCACTCTCCCCACCATCAACTATTCATTTTCCTCATACAGGGTAGAGTTAAAAGGGATTACCATCCATTGTGTGGGGGTTGGTTCATTCTCCTCTTCCTCACCTATTGTTGGCTTATGAGTTGGTTCTTCCTTCTCTCATGGAATTGTTAGTCTGAGGTTGTGTTCATCATTATGTTCACACAGAGAGCCGATGTATTTTTCCACCATTGTTAGACTGCATAATGTTTTTTTATTTCCATCGTTGAATCGGGGCTGGGATTTCATCGACAGTTCTTTGGGTTGCATCTTTTTCCCTCATGCACAGATTGGGAGTTTGTTCCTTTCCATTTTCTATCTGAGTAAGTTCTCTAGTGATTGCAATGGGGATTATGTGCTATGAGTTCATGGTTGTTCGTGGGATGTTGTTGCCACGATTGCTGGACTGTGTTTTCCCCTGTGTTTTGGCTGCTGTAGCCTGCTGTGGGATCATTTTGGCTACGATAGGGCCAAGAACGATCTAGGAAGTTGTTTCTTCCCTTGTTAAAGTTGTAATAGCTAATTTAGTGCATGCATGCAATGGTTTTTCCTCGGACTGTATTGGAGTGGTGAATGAGGGCCTGATGTGCTTGATAAACCTGGTGGTTTGAGAATCACACAGATAGAGCTAGTGGGATGGAGATCTTCTCCACAACCCCTGAATAGCACTGGAAGGGAGATTAGGGTCTGAGGGACTGAGTTGCAGAGAAAGGACTGATTTCCTTGTGTTGGGTGTGTGTGGGTGTCCTAGAAGCTAGGCTAGTTCTGGTGTAGGTGCCTTCATCTCTTCAATGAGCTCACCAGCTTAGCATTTATCCCTTCCCAACTCCTAGATGGCCTGATAAACCCAACTTTGTTGGCTTGGCTGATCTGTTGTTCACCTAATAAACCCAACTGTGTTGGCTTGGATGAACTGTGTACCCTTGTGGTGATGTTATCCTTGGCTATGTGTAAGCCTGTTAGTTCCTTATTCCTTAGGGAATCATGCCTAGATTGGGGGTGGCAGCATTGCTGAGAGATTAAGGAGCACGCAGGCCCGAAGTTGGGTGGAACGTTGCAACGATGTAGCTAGTTGCGAAACAAGTTCTCTATAAGATAAGTATTCTTTCCTAACTTGTTCCTTCAATCATATTTACCATTGATGAATGATGATATATAGATGTTGAATGTTGAATTGTATATGAATACATGTTGTTTTTCTTCTGCTATGTATATGAATGATTAATGCTTCATAATATGTTTTATATTTTTAAGTATCATGCTTCAACATTATATGTATGTATATGTCAATGTTCATGGGGCTAGATGCCTGGATGATTTGATGCATCGTAGCATCCTCTTCGCCGGTCGGAGGGTCGGGGACGTTACAGTGTGGTATCAGATCCCTGGTTGCAGCATGGTCGTCAATGGGCCTGAAGATGCAATGACAGAGCTTATGTTGTAGCATTTGGGCCTCATAGGCCCATGAAAGAACATTCAACAGAGGCAGTTTGATTACTTCCCTGAAGAAACCAGGAGGAAATGGGTGATGACAGGAAAATCCATAAAAAATTTCTAAGTGCCAGAATTGTCGGCTCATCGGAAAACTTAGTGAAAATTTCTTCCGATGTAGCAGAGCCCTTAGTGGGAAGGCCACCAGGCGAATAGTAATATGAAGGAATTAGTGGTTAAAATTCCACAATTGCGGAACCCTAATGCACTAATCCTCCGACGGTTATAGGTTCCACTTGCCGATACCGTTTTAGCTGTCGATTGGAAATTGTTAGTTGATGCGGTGATGTATAGGGAAAGGTGGAGCCAACAGAGTCGATGGAAGATAAAGGAAGCTCTCTCTGACAGATATTTAAATGAATCAACAAAGAATAAGAAATGGTTGAGCCGATGAAGCGGCGGAAAAGAAGATTGAAGAGGAAAATTTGAAAATTTTTCTAAGTCGTAGAATCATCGGCCATAGGAGAAGATCAGTTGATGACATCATCGATGAACATCGAAAGAATTTAGATGATCTTGCACCACTGTTGTGGATGGCTAGGAAACTATGCTTCCGACAGGTAGAGCCTCCGACCGCCGATGGAGAAGAGGACAGTCGTTTTGACAGCTGACGCAGTGGAAAAGTTTCCAAAAGTTATCTAAGGAATGGGATCATCGATGAATGGAGGAGAATAGCTATTGACATCGTCGATGAATATTTGAAGGAAGAGCCGAAGTGACAGAAGGCAAGGCAAGAAGAAAATTAAAAAAAATTCTCTAAGGCACGAGATCATCGGCCATCAAGAAATGTTAGTTGTATGTGTCGCCGATGAAGGAATTAGTGGATCAGATCATCGGTCAGAGGATCGAGGATGTTAGTCGTGAGTTTTGGAAGACAGAGAAAGATTGTGGGCCACCATTGCGGCAGCCTAAAGGACTAATCGCCCGACGCCTAGTACGCCCGACCACCGATGCAGCGGATTAGTTTGTTTCCCCACCGATAAAGTCTGGACTGCTAGATAGTTATGGACCCGATACGGCGGAGGAAATTATACCAACGGATCATCGATAAAACTAGGAACAGTAGACCACTACAGGCTACTATGGTGGAAGGAAATAGACAAGCAACCTTCTGGCATAGTGGAGAAAATTAGATGTTCTAGTCGCCGAAACACCAGAAGCTTAGTGAAGAAAGGACCCGATGAACAGTCGATTTTATCACTAATGCAGATCAAAAATTTAGTCGCTGAAACACCGGAGAGAAATAAATGATCAGACCGCCAATGAGCTAGGTGTTTTGACCACTGAAGTGTCAGAAATATAGTTAGAAGGAGGTCCAATTGGACCAAAGGAAATTTTGGAGTTTTTTAGGGAGATTTTCTCAGCAAATTTTAACTTTTTTTTAGGGGAAATTCTCAGCAGACTATCCGTGGATTACAGGGCTGAAGAGAGAAAATTTTGTGTTTTAGCAAAATTGTTATTTTTATGAATTTCTAGAAGAGGAAGGTAAGTAGTTCTGATTTGTTTTAATAATATGCATCTAACAGTTTGCTACTAACACATTTTCAAAATTATAGATAACTTCCAAGAGAAGTATTCCAAGAAGAGCAGTGTGGTAAAGCCAGAGGTGATTCGGTCATGAGAACCCATGATGGATATGATGCTCGAGATTCTTACGAGCATGCACGAGATGCCATGGGAGAAAATGTCCGTAATGGAAATGATGACATAGATTCTAATGGAAGTAGATTCCAGGAGACACCGTCTAAGGTTGCAGCCACCATGAGAAGCTTGATTAACACCCAGGAAGAGCAGCATCAGTTGAATGATGCCATGTTGCAGAGTTTGACAAATTTGCAGAGATAGAGAGATTTTGGACGAGGTACATCAAGACCAGAAGGCAATAAGAGCAGCACTAGGATAAGGAGAAGAAATTCTAGTGGATCATTTGATTCTGAAGAATCCAGTGGAGATACAAGTTCACCTTCTCATAAAAGGAAAAGACGAAGGAACCATAGGGATCGCTCTCGAGATGAATTTCGGAAAGATAAACCTCCTACATTTTATGGCGAGATAAATACTGAATAAGAGGCTGAAGCTTGACTTCTTGGGATAAAGAAGTACTTTCAAGTGCAAGATTATTCAGGAAACATGAAGGCAAGAGTTGCCATATTCAATCTGAATGGAAGAGAATCCATTTGGTGGGAACAATTCAAGCAAGTAAAAAGGATTAGTGAAAGGAGATTGAAGTGGAAACAGTTCAAGAAGTATTTCAAGCAGAAATACCTCTCTGACAAGTATTATGATGACAAGATTAAGGAGTTCCATGAGATGAGATTCGGATAGTAGACTATGGATGAATATGAAAATAATTTCTTGGAATTGTTGAGGTATGTCCGGTACATCAGAGATGAAAAAGTGAAGTTTCAGTGGTTTCTGAGCGGATTGCCTCAGTCTTACAAAGATAGAATTGAGTTTTACGAACTGAGAACTCTTGAAAAATCTGTAAGGAAGGCTAAGTATTACTATGAACAAAGCAAAGGTAACCCTGATTACCATCAGGCATGGAAGGACAAGAAGAATGAGAAATTTGACCAAAGAAGGAAAGGTTTCAAACCTTCTAGATTCAGGAATCAATAGAAGCAGCCATCCCAAGTTGCGAGTAATCCAGTTGGAGTGACAGGTGGAAATCCTAAAGGGACACATCAGAATAAAGGTCCACTCAAATGTTGGAAATGTGAAGGATCCCACTTGTGTAGATATTGTCCACTTGAAAATGAAAATGCAAGACTAGCTTATAACATTCGGGAATTAGAAATAGTGGGTCAAGTAGCAAGGGCAGTCCCTAGGATTTATGCAGCACTGGAGGACCTCCAGGCAGATCACCAGTCAACTGTGGTTGAAGTTACAGGTAAGATTGTTGAGCAATCTGTTTCTATTTTGATTTACCCTGGTTCTACTCACAGTTACATTACTCCTAGAGTAGTGGAGATTTGTGCCTTTAAGAGGGTAAAGCATAGAAAATCTTGGTTAGTTCAGCTATCCACGGGGACTAAGAGAAAGGTCAGTGAAGTGGTAGAGAAATTTCCATTGGTTATGAATGGATTGATCACTTTAGTGGATCTGAATGTTCTACCCGCGCTTGGTTCCTATGATGTTCTCATTGGAATGGATTGGTTGGAAGCTCACAGAGTAAAGCTTGACTATTATAACAAGAATTTTGAATGCAAGGATGAAGAAGGAAACCCGGTAGTTGTGAAAGGTATTCCGAAGGTAATTTTAGTAAGGCATATTTCAGCAATGCAGTTGAAGAAGTTCTGTAGGAAGGGTTTCTAGTTGTATGCAACTCATATTCTGGAACCAATAGGAGAAGAAACTCCTAGGTTGGAGGACTATCAGGTGTTACAGGAATTCGAGGGTGTGTTTCTTGATGAGATTCCAAGACTTCCTCCAAAGAGGGACATTGATTTCACCATTGAACTTGTGCCAAGAACATCACCAGTGTCTAAGACACCCTACAAAATGAGTACATTGGAGATGCTAGATTTGAAGATGCAACTGCAAGAGTTGTTGGAAAATAAGTATATCCGACCGAGTGTGTCTCCTTGGGGAGCAATGGTTCTGTTTGTGAAGAAGAAATATGGTACCCTCAGGTTATGTATTGATTACAGACAGTTGAACAAAGTTACTGTGAAGAATAAATATCCTTTGCCTAGGATTGATGACCTATTTGATCAAATGAGGGGAGCAAAGGTATTTTCCAAGATTGACTTGAGGTCTGGTTCCCATCAAGTGAGAATCAAGGATGAAGAAATTCATAAGACAACCTTCAGGACAAGGTATGGACATTATGAGTTTGTAGTGGTACCATTTGATCTCACCAATGCACCAGCTACATTTATGTCCCTCATGAACAGTGTCTTCAGCAAGTATTTGGACAAGTTTGTTCTTATGTTCCTTGATGACATTCTTGTTTATTCTAAGAATGAGGAAGAACATGAAGAGAATTTGAGATTGACATTGCAATTGCTCATGGAGCATCAACTGTATGCAAAACTGAGCAAGTGTGACTTCTACAGAGATAGAATTCAGTATTTGGGTCACATTATCTCAGAAGAGGGTATATCAGTGGACCCTGAGAATATTGAAGCCATTACGAATTGGCCTACTCCAAGAAATGTGACAGATGTAAGATATTTTATGGGACTTGCAGGATACTACAATAGATTCATTGAGGGATTCTCCAAAGTTGCACATGCCATCACTTCTTTACAAAAGAAGGGGACAAAGTTCGAATGGACTTTGAAGTGTGAAGAAAGCTTCCAGTGGTTGAAGAATATTCTCACCAATGCACCAGTATTGAAAGTTGCAGATCCAGAGAAATATTTTGTGGTATGTACCGATGCATGCGGATAAGGGTTTGGAGGAGTCCTTATGTAGGACAACCACGTGATATGTTATGAGTCGAGAAAGCTGAAGGAGCATGAGAAGAACTATGCCACTCATGACCTTAAGCTTGCAACCATAGTACATGCCCTCAAGATGTGGAGACATTACTTGATGGGTAGAATATTTGAGCTCAGAACATATCATTATCGTCTGAAGTATCTGTTTGATCAACCTACTTTGAATGCTACGCAAGCAAGATGGCTGGAGTTTTTATGTGAGTTCAATTTTGAAATCAAGCACATAAAAGGGAAAGAGAATAAGGTAGCTGATGCACTCAGCAGGTAGGTACAACAAATGCATGTGGCATCTCTTAGTATTTGCCAATAATATTTGAGGCAATAGATTGTTAATCATGTTGCCAGAGATGAATTGTATGAGCAAGTAAAAGACAAATTGCAGCAACAAAGTCTTGAGAAGAGGTATGAAGGATATAAATTGGAAGAATATGGACTTCTTACTTATAAAGGAAGAATTTATATCCCGGATGTAGCATATTTGAGGAGAATTATTATGGATGAAATCCATCAAGCTTCGTATTTTGGTCACCCAAGATATCAGAAGACAATTGCTACAGCTAGAAAGCAGTACTTTTGGCCAGGAATGAAAAAAGGAATGGTTGAATACATTTCAAGGTGCATGGAACGTCAACATGTAAAAGTTGAGAATCAACATCCAGCAGGTTTGTTGCAGCCTTTTCCAGTTTTGGAATGGAAATGGGAAGTTATTTCCATGTATTTTATTACAAGATTGCCGATGACTTGGAGACAACATGATTCCATCATGGTTGTGGTAGACAAGTTGACAAAAGCAACAAATTTTATACCGGTGAAGTCTACGCATAAGACTAATGACATTGCAAATATCTTCATGAAGGATATTTTCAAATTGCATGGATTGACGAAGGCAATAGTTTCTGACAGAGATGTCAAGTTCACTTCCAATTTTTGGAAGGGATTGTTTGCAGATTTGGGTACAAAGCTAAAATTCAGCACTGCATACGATACTCAAATAGATGGGCAGACAGAAAGAGTGAATCAGGAACTTGAAGTTATGCTTTGCTTGTATGTGATGGACAAACCAACCAAGTGGGAAAATTACTTACACTTGGTAGAGTTTTCTTACAACAATGGATAGCAGGCATCCTTGGGGATGAGTCCATATGAAGCTTTGTATGGAAGAAGGTGTAGGACACCAGTGACTTGGGATAACCCAGTGAACAGGGTTGTTCTTGGAACAAAACTGCTCAAGGAAATGGAGCAAGAGGTCGTAAAGACCAGGCAAAATATGAAAGCAGCACAGGACAGATAGAAAAGCTATGTATATAAGCATAGGACAAGCAGATAATTTAGTGTTGGGGATCATGTTTACCTCAAAGTGAAATCAATGAAGAGTTCCTTGAAACTTAGAAGTTGTACCAAGCTGTCACCTAGATATTGTGGGCCGTTTGAAGTGCTTGAAAGAATAAGGCATGTTGCATATAGAATTGCATTTCCTACTAGTACTAGAGCTCATAATGTTTTTCATGTTTCTTTTCTTAAGAAATATGTACATGATGCTAACCATGTGATAAATTAGGACGTGATTCAGGTGGAACCCGAGGGAGAGTTCCAAATCGAGCCAATGCGCATCCTTGACAGGAAGGTCACAATGCTCAGGAACCGGGAGATAGGGAAAGTAAAGGTGCAATGGGAGCATTACGGACCTGAAGAGGCTATGTGGGAGCTAGAGGATGCCATGCAATTGGCACATCCATTTTTGTTCAATTCTGCGGAACATTGAGGCGGTACCAGTGTAGCATTTTGTTCAAATTTTGTAAAGCACTGAGGACAGTGATATTTAAGGGGGAGGGGAATGTAACACCTCGGTTTTGACCCCGATGCGTTAAATATACATGATACATATATTGTAAATAATCATGGTGTGGAGCTAAAGGCCAAGGCCCCACCATCGATTGGTTATGTTATGTTTTGGATTGAAATTGTCACCGATGGTATATCGGGGCATGTGGCATACATATTAAGTTGTGGCATCATGTAGCTATGCATTTTAATTAAATAACCCAACCAACTATGTTCACTGCAACCAAATTGATATGGGGCATGATTTATAAGGATAAGGAGGGGGAATGTTAAATCTTGAGCCTTGGGGAAAAAGCCATGTGTCACCTTGTTTAATTGCTCACCTTCCCTTGTCTCATCAATGGCCATATTAATTGTTCTGCTGGTGGTTGGAGCTATTAATGCTAGCAGTGGAGTGTGGCAGGACTGCCATGCCTTTCTCACATGCACACTCCACTAGGATGACCGATACGATGGTAGGAAGACCACTACACCAACACCTACACTCTCTCCATGACACGATTGTCGATTGTTCTACCCACTCTTCCCATCGCCAACTATTTGTTTTCCTCATGCAGGGCGGAGTTAAAATTGAGTACCATCCATTGTGTGGGGGTTGGTTCATTCTCCTCTTCCTCATTGATTGCTGGCTTGTGAGTTGGTTCTTCCTTCTCTCACGGAGTTTTTAGTCTGAGGTTGGTTTCATCCTTATGTTCACACAGAGAGCCAATGTCTTTTTCCACCATTGTCAAACTGCGTAATATTATGTTATTTCCATCATTGAATCAGGGCTGGAATTTCATCGACAGTTCTGTGGGTTGTGTCTTTTCCCCTCACACACAGTTTGGGAGTATGTTCCTTTCCATTTTATGTCTAAGTAAGTTCACCAATGATTGTAGTGGGGATTGTGTGCTGTGAGTTCACAGTTGTTCGTGGGATATTTTGGCCACGATTGCTGGATTATGTTTTCCCCTGTGTTTTGGTTGTTGTAGGATGCTGTTAGTTTTTCAACATTAAGCTAACATTATTAGGATCTTTAACTGAGAGAATAACAAGTACAACAATCAATCACAAGAGACAATGAACACGGTGTTTTTCCTCGGGGAAACCATAAATGGAGAAAACCCCACAACTTCCTCAGAGATAGAATCAACACCAAAATAGTAAAATCCCAAAACAGTAAGTGATCTCCTGACAGCAGTAACCTTCTTATCTAGCCCCAATGTCTTCTCCTTCCTCAACTATGCACTACACTTGAGTGTGTTTGTGATGTGTTCTAAATAAGAGTCTAGCTCTCTATTTATACTAATCCTGGCATGACTAAAACCCTACTATGGCTGACCTCTACTAGGTCTAATAACCCTAGTGCCCCGAAACTGTGGGGACTTTAACCCTTAGACAATCGGAGGGTTACCCACAATGAATTGACATGACTTGTTTACATTATTGATCCTCCCGATCGAAACATTCGGGCATGACAAAATGACTCAATTACATTATAGATACATCCCGAAATAAACATCGGGTTATAATACATAAGATAAATAGATGAATACATTTCAAAGTTACAAATACATCAACACTCCCTCTTAACTAGGAAGGTATTCTTTTGACACAATTTTCAGCACTGGTCTTCTTCTCTGTATCAACTGGATCATCTCGTCATCTGCATCTTCAAGTATTATTAGTCTTCAATTCATCTTTGTCTTCAAGTCATCTTCATCTTCAAGTCATCTTCATATTTGGATCTGGATCATCACTCAATCTGGACCATCACTGGACATCATCACTGGATCTGGATCATCACTCGATCTAGATCATCACTGGACATCATTACTGGACTAGATCATCACTCGATATGGATCATCACTACTGGTTCATCATCGCTGGATCTTGATCATCACTCAATCTGGATCATCATCACTGGATCTAGATCATCACAGGTGCTATTTCATGATTCTTCTCGTCACAGGAAGTTCTATAGAGCCATCCCTTTTTCGTGTTGGTTGTAGGCCTAGCCTCCATGCAGGTCTTCTTTAGCACTTATATCTGACCTGCTCATTAGAATGGCCTGCCCAGCACTTACATCTGACCTACTCGTCAAAAAGACACAACACTCACATCCATCTAGGCAGGAACACATCCTACCACAATGATGCAAGGGCTCTACACTTACATCCATCCAGGCGGAAACACATCCTACCACAATGATGGAATGGCTCTACACTTACATCCATCCAGGTAGGAATACATCCTACCTCAATGATGGAAGGGCTCTGCACTTACATCCATCCAGGCAGGAACACATCCTACCACAATGATGG
>LPNX011162992.1:41846-127101 GCA_001517045.1 Pseudotsuga menziesii | reverse complement strand
CTTGCACATGGTGGGACTCATGGACTAGGCAAATAAGACAAAATAAATGAAATAATGTCTAAGTGGGTAAATACTATGGGTTGATTATTCTAACAGATGGAAGGGATCTACACTTACATCCATCAAGGTGGGAACACATCCTACCACAATGATGGAAGGGCTCTGCACTTACATCCATCTAGGTGGGAACACATCCTACCACAATGATGGAAGGGCTCTACACTTACATCCATCCAGGCGGGAACGCATCCTACCACAATGATGGAAGGGATCTGCACTTACATCCATCCAGGTGAGAACACATCCTACCACAATGATGGAAGGGATTGCACTCATATCTGATCTTGTAGGAACCAATCCTACAGTCATATCAGAATGGCCCCCAGTCCTTGACTGAGCTACCTGGTAACTGACCAGGTGCCTCCATTCTCCTAGAGAATGGTCGTTGCCCTTACATCCGACCTGCTTGTCAGAATGACCAACACTCACATATGACATGGGAGGAACCTAATCCTTTAGCCATGATAGAATGGTTCAACCCTTACATCTGATCAAGTGGGAACACATCCCTCTATCACATTAGAATGGCTTCTCAGTCCTAGACTGAGTTTTCATGGTAACTGACCAGGTGCCTCCATTCCCAGAATGGCAATTGCCCTTACATCTGTCTTGCTCAACAGAATGGCCAACACTCATATCTGACATGTAAGGAACCAATCCTCTCACCATGACAGAATGGCTCAGCCCTTACATCTGACCATGGAAGGAACCAATCCTCTCACCGTGTCAGAATGGCTATGGGTCTCATCACTTTCTCTTGGAGGAAACCTCGATCTATAGAACACCAAGCTTCTCCCTGAAGTACTTGAACTTCAGCCTAGCCAATGGATTCATCAATACATCAGCTATCTGTTCCTTTGTCACAATATACTAGAGCCTCACTACTCCCTTCTGCACCACATCCCTGATATAGTGATACTTGATCTCCATATGCTTCGACTTGTCATGGAACACTGGATTTTCTGACAACTTCACGCAACTCTGTTTGTCACAATGTATACAAGTAGCATCCAATTGGAGATAAAATAAATCAGACAGTAGCTTCCTCAACCATACTACCTCACAACTAGCTAAACAAGCTGCAACATACTCTGCTTCAGCTATACTCAGTGCCACATAGGATTACTTCCTGCTAAACCAAGAGATTACACCTGATCCCATACTGAAGCAACACCCTGAAGTGCTCTTTCTATTGATGGCACTACCTGCCCGATCTCAATCAACATAACCCTCTAGGTTAATCTTTTGATTCTCATCATACTTGAGCCCATAATCAACTGTACCCTTCAGGTACCTCAGAATATGCTTTGCAGCAATCAAGTGAACATGTCTCGGATCTATAAGGAACTGGCTCAAGGTGTTCACAACAAAGTAAATATTAGGTCTTGTGTTCATCAAGTACATCAAGGACCCAATCATCTGATGATACATTATAGCATCAACCAACTCTGATGAAGCATCGTTCAATAGCTTCAGGTTTAATTCCATAGGTGTGGCCATAGCCTTGCAATCCATCATCCCAAACCTCTTCAAGATCTCTACTGCATACATCCCTTGTCCAAGGAAGATTCCATCCGCGCTCTGCCACACCTCCATACCTAGAAAATAATGCATCATCCCCAACTCCTTGATTTCGAACTCATCAGCAAGCTTTCTTTTTGTATCAGCAATCAACCCATCCACACCTGTCACAAATACATCATGTACATATAGTAGAAGAATCTGCTTTACTCTTGGTAAAGCCCAAACTGGATAGAAAGCTGTTGATTCTGCCGTACCAGGTCTTGGGTGCCTGTTTCAAACCGTACAGGGATTTCTTCAATCTACACAAATGAGACTCCCTATCATGAGTCTCAAAGCCAAGTGGATGCTCTACATACACTTCCTCTTCCACTACACCATTCAAGAAAGTAGTCTTGACATCCATCTGGTGTATTTTCCATTTCATCACTGCAGCCAAAGCAAGTACCGATCTGATGGAAGTGTGTCTGGCTATAGGAGCAAAGGTTTCTTCATAATCTATTTGTTCTTTTTGAGAGAAACCATGAGCCACAAATCTTGCCTTATATTTTTCAATGTTACCCTCTGCAGCATGTTTGATCTTGTAGATCCATTTGGAAGTTATAACTGACTTCCGTTCTGGTCTTGGAACAATATCCCAAACATCATTCTTCATGATCGATTGATACTCTTCGATCATAACATCCTTCCATTCTTTCCTTTCTGATGCTTCTTCATAACTGGAAGGTTCTTTATTAATGAAATCAAATAGTCAAGCTACATACCCAGAGTAGGATCTGGTCCTCTTTCTTTCTCTATGATTCTCTTCTGGAGCCCCATATCTTTCCGCACCTTGGATAATTTCACGTACCCAAGCAGGTTTCCTCTTATGAGGATTCTTCTCCAGAGGTGGACCTACAGGTCTTTGTGGTTCTTCAAAATCTTGATCTTCTTCATGACTTTATTCATTCATGGTTGTATCATGAATTATGGCTGCTTTTGTTTCTTCAGGTTCTTTAGCAGGTCTTGTTCTGGATTTGTTGTAAGTTGTGTCTTCATCAAATGTCACATCCCTACTGATGTCAATATTATTGTATCCTGGGAAATATATTCTGTAACCCTTCAAGCTTTCAGAGTATCCCACAAATATACCCTTCTATCTTGAAGGATCTAATTTTGTTCTCTTCTCTTTTGGAATGTGTATGTACATAGGACATCCGAATATTCTGAGATGGTTGAATTCTGGTTTCTTACCGAAGAAGACTTCTTCAAGAGTATTGTTCTTGAGTACTCTATGAGGAGTATGGTTTTGTAAATACACCACTGTTATGGTAGCTTTAGCCCAAAGATGCATAGGAAGATATTGAT
The DNA here is from genome assembly GCA_001517045.1 of Pseudotsuga menziesii. Lineage (NCBI taxonomy): Eukaryota > Viridiplantae > Streptophyta > Pinopsida > Pinales > Pinaceae > Pseudotsuga > Pseudotsuga menziesii. The sequence goes on along the minus strand of LPNX011162992.1, from coordinate 124,173 downwards.
CATGAAGCATAGCACTTGCAGCTTCCATGATAGTTCTATTCTTCCGTTCTGCAATCCCATTCCGTTGTGGATTATAAGGAGTGGACAACTCCCTCTTAATCCCCGATTATTTACATAGCTCTTTGAATTCATTCGAAGTGAATTCTCCACCATTGTCTGATCGAAAAGTCTTGATATTCTTTTCAGTGTGATTCTCAATCAAGGCTTTGAATTCCTTGAATTTGTTGAATACTTTGTCTTTGTTCTTCATGAATTAAACCCATGTCTTCCTAGAAAAATCATCAATAAAAGAAACATAATGTGCATACTCGCTTAGTGAGCTTAATGACATAGGACCGCATACATCAGAGTTGATGATTTCTAGGATTTCTTTGGCTTTGCTTTCACTGCTATTAAATGTCTTCTTTGTATTCTTTCCTTTTGCACATCCTTTGCAGAACCCATCATGTCTTGCTTGGAATTCTGGAATACCTTCAACAGCTTTGCTTGCAATTGGCAGTGCTCTGTAATGCACATGTGCAAGCATTCTATGCCAAATTTCACTTGGATCTACTATGTCATGGACCAATGCTTTTTCTGGATGGCCCTTTAATTTGTACAATCCTCCTTCTTGTTCTCCAATTACCACCACATCATTGATAGTATTTCCTTTTGGCCACATGATGACTTGACCATCTATGAATGCAAACCTCATTCCTTTTGCATCTAGTGCAGATATGGAGAGGAGGTTCTTCTTGAGTCCTGGCACAAACAAAAATTCCTTCATTGTTATAGACTTTCCAGAGTCTAGCTTATAGGAGGATTCCCCACTACCTTTTATTGGATACTGGTAGTCATCTCCTAGCTTCACCTTGTGAGGTGATTCATGTTCTGAAAGTTTCACAAAGGATTCCTTGAATCCTGTCATATGTTTGGAATCCCCACTATCTATAAGGCAATCAGTTCTTCCATGAGTAATGTTTCTCGTAAGAGCAAAGATCAAAACATATTTATCTTCACTGGAAGAACTTTCACTTTCATATCTGGTTCTTTTCTTGGATGGTTCATCATCCTCTGCAGCATGAGCATGATGTCTTCTTTTGTTCCCCTTCTTCTTGTGAGAGTGGACCTTGATCTTAGGCCAGTCTTTTTCAAAGTGTCCTATTTCATCACATGTATAACATCTTATTTTAGATAGGTCCTTTCTACTGGTATCTCTATGATGAGGATTCTTACCTTTGGAGTGATGAGATCTTCTTTTGTCTTTCTTGGAGTGAACTGTGAGAGCTTTATCTTCACTTCCCATATTCTCTTCTAGAGCTACTATCTGAGATTCTTCTTGAGAACATTCTTCCCATAGTCTACTGAATTTGACTAACTTCTTTCTGGCACAGATTCCTTGGATGAATGAATCCCATGACCTAGGAAGGCCATTCAATGTTGTAATCACAATTTTTGCATTCTCCACTTCTTCATCTACAACTTCTAATTGTTCCTTGATCTGAGAAACCCTTGTGAAGTAATACTGGATGGTCTTTGCATTCTAAATCTTTACATTCTTCAGTTAATTCCTCAGAGTCATCTTTCGGTTTATGTTCTTCCTTTCAAACAATTTGGTTAGGGCATTAAACATAGCTTTAGGTGTCTTGAGAGAGGACACCTATGGGATAAGGTGATCATTGATAGAATCCGAAATGATCCTCTTTTCCATAACCATCTTCTTCTTATGTAAGGCCTTGGCCTCATCTCCCTCTGGAACTGGAACCTCCTCATGGATGTAGGAGTCTAACTCATTCTCTTCCAGGACTAGGGAGATCTTATACTTCTAGGCTCGGAAGTTATCAGCTCCCTCAAGCTTTTCATCAAGCTTGGTATGATGAGACATCTTAAACTAAGAACCTCAAATGGAAATGCAAAATATTTAGATCTTACCAGGTCAAGATGTCAGATTTGGATTTGGAGCTGAAATCCCATAGTACTAGATTAGGAGCAAATTAGGGTTTTTCTTTTTCGGAGATCTGTCCACCCAAAAACCTTGAAATTTATCCCTAAATTCGATTTTGGGGAGGAGATCAATCCAGGATTGGGCTCACTGAAAAATTCCTCTTCTGTGAAAATCCCTAATTTGCGGCAGTAGTGTCGGGTCCAAAATTGAAAAACCTCAGAATTGGATTCTGCTTCAACAGAAAGATGTGCCCCAGGGAGGAGATTTATTCCACCCTATTTTTGCTGAAAATATGTGGAGAAAGATCCACAAACTAGGAAGCCCTAGTTTCCACAGCTGCACAGTGTCTTCTTCTTAGGTTAGCTCTGATACCATGTTAGTTTTTCAACATTAAGCTAGCATTATTAGGATATTTAACTGAGAGAATAATAAGTACAACAATCAAACACAAGAGACAATGAACATAGGGTTTTTCCTTGGGGAAACTATAAATGGAGAAAACCCCGCAACTTCCTCAGAGATAGAATCAACACCAAAATAGTAAAAGCACAAAGCAGTAAGTGATCTCCCAACAACAGTAACCTTCTTCGTATCTAGCCCCAGTGTCTTCTCCTTCCTCAACTATGTGCTACACTTGAGTGTGTTTGTGATGTGTTCTAAATAGAGAGTCCAGCTCTCTATTTATACTAATCCAGCCATGAATAAAACCCCACTAGGGATGAACTCTACTAGGAGAATCTAATAACCCTAGTGCCCAAGAACTGCGAGGACTTTAACCCTTAGACAATCGGAGGGTTACCCACAATGACTTGACATGACTTGTTTACATTATTGATCCTCCCGATCGGAACATCAAGGCATGACAACATGACTCAATTACATTATAGATACATCCCAGAATAAACATTGGGTTATAATACATAATATATATAGATGAATACATTCCAAAGTTAAAAATACATCAATAGCTGTGGGATCATTTTGGCCACGATAGGGACAAGAATGATCCAGGAAGTTGTTTCTTCCCCTGTTAAAGTTGTAATAGCTGATTTACTGCATGCACGCAGTGGTTTGTCTTTGGAATACATTAGAGTGGTGAATGAGGGCCTGATGTGCTTGATAAACTTGGTGGTTTGGGAATCACACAGATAGAGCTAGTGGGCTAGCTTTCTTCTCCACAACCCCTGAATAGCACTGGAAGGGAGATCAAGGTCTGAGGGATTGCATTGCAGAGAAAGGACTAATTTCCTTGTGTTGGGTGTGTGTGGGTGTCCTAGAAGCCAGGATGGTTCTAGTGTAGGTTCCTTCAACTCTTCAATGAGCTCACCAGATTAGCATTTATCCCTTCCCAACTCCTAGATGGCCTGATAAACCCAACTTTGTTGGCTTGTCTAATCTGTTGTTCGCCTGATAAACCAAACTGTGTTGGCTTGGATGTACTGTGTACCCTTGTGGTGATGTTATCCTTGTCTATGTGTAAGCTTGTTAGTTCCTTATTCCTTGGGGAATCATGCCCAGATTGGGGGTGGCAATGTTGCTGAGAGATTAAGGAGCATGCGGGCCTAGGATTGGGTGGAACGTTGCAGCAACGTAGCTGGTTGCGGAAAACGTTCTCTATAAGATAATTATTCTTTCCTAACTTGCATCTGCAATCATATTTACCATTGATGAATGATGATATATACATGTTGAATGCTGAATTGTATATGAATGCATGTTGTTTTGCTTTCGCTATGTATATGAATGATTAATGCTTCATAATGTTTTTTATATTTTTAAGTATCACACTTCAGCATTATATGTATGTATGTCAATGTTCATGGGGCTATATGCTTGGATGATTTGATGCATCATAGAATCCTCTTCACCGGTTAGAGGGTCAAGGACGTTACACCAACCATGGTCATGGATCAACCTTAACAGGATCATAACATTCACAACCAAACACTAGCAGGTCAACAAGGGTTATGACCCAACCTAGGAAGGATCAAACTGTCACAACCCATCCCTAGAAGCCTTGAAATAGTCACAATCCATATCTTGCAACCTTCAAATAGTCATGGCCTAGCTCCAATAATAATGGACCAACACTTAAGAAAACACCTATAGATTAATTGAATTGCTAATAAAAATATGGAAACCATCCTCTATATTAGGTGAAGGCTCTATTAAACCCCTAATTATTGTGCCCTTAAGATAGGTACTAAAAGGCAGTGAATGAAACAATACAGGGCAGTGAATGAAAGGTTGGTAAATGACTTACCAGTCATTGGCCCTTCATAGTCAGCCTTTCGTTCAAAAAACTCAATGCAAATAGACAACCTAGGAGTCACCTGTAAAAATGATTCATTAAACGTGAAGGGTTAAATCATTGTACAGAAGAGCTCAAGCAGTAAAAATGGAAAGTGCAATAATGAGGGCACCTATTTGCAATCGAACTCGAACCCTTGGCTCCCTCCAAATCCCCTATCTCCTTTTTATTTCTCTTCGGAGGTCCTAATACTGTGGATGGATGAAATGCTAGAGAGGACTCCAAATCGCCCTAGTTATCTCCATTTGCTTGCTCATCAGAGGTCCTGATATTGTGGATGGATGGAATACTATCGTGGAGGTCCCTATCGCATTCAAACTCGAACCCAACATAATGGCTCTCTCCAAATCAACAACTATATCCCTTTGTTTTCTTACTCATCGGAGGTCCAAAGGATGGACAAAATGTTGTAGAGAAAGTTCCAGCTATCTCCCTCTGTTTTCTTACTTGTCGGAGGGCCGAAGGATGGACAAAATGCTGTAGAGAAAGTTGTGCAAGTGCGAGAGGTCATAAAATCATGTAACTGGTGTCATCATCTTCATCATCATCATTGTCTTCATAATCATCATCTTCACCATCATGATCCTCATTATCATGATTATCATCCTTGGATCATGTCTCACAATAACTGACCAACCCGCTTTACCTGGGACCTCCGAGTAAAATACCTGTTCACATTGGATTTACCATGTTAAATCCATAATTATGTTAAATAATAGTTCTATCGAGATCATGTTGAATCAATCGTAACCTGTACCATTTGAAAACAAATAGAACTACCTTGAAGGATTTAAAGTCACACCTAGAATATCTTCCAAATACCCATAGTATCGATTTTTTGAGAGTTCTCGATGTCTGTCACTTCTAGATGAAACATTGGTCACCTCAAATAATGCAGATATCCCACAATCTAATGTTTTCTTTGTTTCATCCAATTTTTTGATGTGATATCTACAACCATTGTAGCCAATAGCCTTATGGTGTTTTACCTACAACAAGTAATACACAAAAATATTACACAACGATTCAATAGTTATGCAACAATACATGGAAAAGAACAACATGTATGTCAAAATGTAATTTGAAAAATAAAAGATTTAGATTGATTGATTAATATGCTTTCCATTTTATCTTTTAAACCATATGCTAAATCGATTTCCCTTTTTGTAAGATTTCTATCTCCATTGCGATGTGCTTCTTTTACCAATGAAGCCACATCTTCCCATGATATTCCATGACCCGATTGTTCACATCATTCAATCCATACCTTCATCCAGTCAAGATTGTTTTCAATGTATAAATGAGTTGCATCCTGTAGAGGGGGCCACTACCTCTTGAATGTCATCATAATTATATAATTATATAGTTTAAAGATATATTAACAAATGAGTAGTTGGAGCAGGTACAACCGCTACAACCTCTCTCATAATGTATAAGTAATCATCAAAGATGAATAGAAAGGTGGATTGGACGTCCCTTCCCAATACTTGTCTTTGATGGTTGTGTATGAGAGTAATGTATGCTTGAATGGTGTGAAAACCTAGCTATCAACATTTGGCACCATTGCCTTTCTCTATTTGGTCTGGGTGACAGCAGCAGCGGATGGAGACTGGTTCGAACCTGGAAGAAAATGTGAGGATTCCCATGAAATAATCCTTGCAAAAAGTAAGAAAAAAAATGCAAAAGTTGCTTGATCGTTGAAGCATTTTTTAATATTTTTGGCGATAAGTCTACTCGTTCAACTCCCTGCACACAAAGAAAATCTATATTAATCAATCAACGATTACTGCTATACTCAGGACTACACATGATTTTTATTTCTATTATTACATCGACTGCCCAAATCGCCTAAAGCCAGAGAGTTCATTGATAAGAAGTTTTTGGATTAAATAAAAGGGTGTTTATAAAGACATTGTTAAATTCTCGTCGATTTCCATGATGCTAAATTATCATCGAATTCTGTGGTTAGTTTTTGACTGCACTCTTCTAATTTCTTGATCCTCGATGTGATGTTAATCGACAAGTTTCTATCAAAATATCCATCGACAGAGCCTCCTGGTTGGAGAGAAGGGGTTCGAAGACACGTGGTCTTTTGGGATAAGTATATGGTTGCACATAACCTCTCGACTATAGCCAATGCATATATATTGATTACTGACTACAAAAGAATATATAGACTATAGCCAGTGTATATTCGTTGGATGAATAATGTATCTATCGTAAGGCCGCTACCACATAATCGACAAGGAAGCGGTGGTCTCTAAATCATTTATGATTAAGAGAAGCTGTGCGTTGTATGGAATGAGAGAGTTTGTTGATTGGTGTTTGAACAGTGAATAAGTAGTCGACCACTCCATGGTTGAGAATTTGACTTTAAGCAGTTGGCATTAAGAAACCTCGTGATGTCTACAGACCATCGTTTTTCAGAGGCATGCATTTAAGTTGATCGTTCAATGACTTGCCAATGGTTCAAAACCCATTTGACATTCCAATTGGTTGGAATTGGAAGACCAAAGATCTATCATGGTTTGTATTGCATAGTTCACGTCGACATGGAATGGATCACGAATGGATATTGTTGATATGAAATCAACCATTCACTCGAAAGTTGACTGGCCTGTTCAAATTCATGTTGAAGGATCATTCCAATAAGGGACCGGTTCAATCAGCCTTCCAAATAAAGATTATGCCCCCAACATAGAAATTTGAGCTCGAATGCTGCGTTGGTTAGGCTATAAACCAACGAACAAGGATCCTCCTCCAAGATCATGTGCTAAGGTCAAGATGCCTTGGTAGGAAATAGAGGTACCAACTGTTACTTCCATTTCTGCTGCTACATGCTAGAAGAAGTTGAGTTTAACACTTATCCACTGTAGTGGTCAGAACCTCCATGTTGGCATGAATGCACGTCAATGTTATAGTTAGTATGTTGGTAGCGATTTCCAAGATAGAGTTAGTAAAATGCCAGCCAGTGGACTTGATTGATTTTCCTCAATTGACGATGTAAAATAATACTTGAAGATCGACTTGTTTTTTATCATGTGCAGTGTCGACTAATGGAGACTGAAGGAAATCAAAGATCATTGACTGTCGACTACTATCGAAACGAATTCATCCATTATCCCACTACCGACCAGAGATCCTAACGAAAATTCTTTTCATCTGGTATATTCTTGACTGACAATCGACCATATATTGATTAAAATTAGTATCTGATGAATTGGAAGTTGGAATTTGGCAAGAATTCGACTGCTGGGTTGAGTTAATAATGGGTCCACTTTTATGCATATCATGGCTGATTTCTGTTGTTTGGTCAATGTTTAGTCGATGTATTCCATCACGGTGGTCGATCCTTAATTTTGTTGGTATGAATGTCGACGTAAATTTCAATGCGGCCGAGTTCACATTTGTATTGGCCTATCTTTAAAAGTGGTCGACATTATAATGAAATCAATTCTCATAGCCGGCTTAGTATAGTCAATAGTATTAAAATGGTCAGTTGAAACATATTGGTTAAAGCAGGTCGGTTGATTGATTAATGTCGATTGCATCATGTCGATTGAAACATGTTGGTTGAGTATTTTACAAATATGTCGGTTGGTAGATGTAAGGATGGTCGGTACCTTCAATTCGGTCGATTATTAAATAGTCAAAGATGTTAAATTGATTTGATAGGGTTTCAAGTGGTCAAGTTAATTTTGTAAAGGTAATTATGAATTTTGAGGGGGTTAAACATGAGTCTCAATAGAGGTAGGCGATCCCATCCACTTTATGTAAATCAAGTTGGTATCTTTCTAGCCTTTGTAAGTGGAGTCAGGGTAAGGCAGTCAAACTATAAGTAGTCGATTATGCACATAAGTAGGCATCACACAATCTGGTAGGCATTTCGAAAGATGACAACCACATTCAAGGAGATATAATTCACCTACACAGTAAAGTGCTCCAATGAGACATGATGACAATGTACCCCTCATTATCAAAATGATAAAATTGTTCCTCGGTTGTGACCTCGAAAAGCTAGAAGACAGATAAATGACATAGAAATTCAAAGATCCAAAAGGCCTCGCATGCCTGAACCGACAGAGATGTTGTTCAAATGAGACAAGGTGAGGCTTTAAACCAAAATACCTCATTGCAGAAGAAGATGGTTCAGAGGATGATACTTCGATGGACTACTGCCAGGTTGAAGATGGAGGCTGAAGAGTAACCAGTCACAGTAGTACACGTGCATTTTCCTATCAAGCTGGTGACTGTTGTGGCTGAGTTACCTATGCAGACCAGTATGCATGGATGATGCACAATGAGGACTACTTCAGCAGTAGCAGAGACCCAGGATGTTGATGCATATTTCATTGTTCTCTTCGAGACAAAGAAGCATTTTGTTTGTGGGGGAGATGTAGAGGGGGACACTACCTCTTAAATGTCATCATAAATATATAGTTTAAAGATATATTAACAAATGAGTAGTTGGAGCATGTACAACCGCTCCAACCTCTCTCATAATGTATAAGTAAGCATCAAAGATGAATAGAAAGGTGGATTGGATGTCCCTTCCCAATACTTGTCTTTGATGGCTGTGTATGAGTGTAATGTATGCTTGAATGGTGTGAAATCCTAGCTATCAACACATCCCACTTTCGACCAACTGCTTGATGACAATAAACATTAAAATTCAAGACAGATGTAAATTTTTTGAATAAAGTATATGCTCTTAATTGATGCAATAAATTGAAAATGCAATTAGAATATGAATGATATAATTAACATACACTAGCTAATAATTACCTTTCACCTTCCTTGATATACCTTTCCCCTTCAGGTTCTACCCTTCAAATTTGTTATTGGTGTCTGGATAACAAATGCAATGTAAATTGAGATTTGATGCTAAATTAGGAAGATATTCAATAACATACAACATGTTTTGGTATACCGTATACCCTTCCATCATATAACCCTCACCATGTGCTCGTTGTCTCACCAAACCCTTCATAAATTTCAAGTTCCTGGTAACCATCCACATGGACCTTGAGTGCACAGGTCCACACAACTCAATCTCCTCAACTTGGTGTATGAGGTAGTGTTCATGTGCATTGAAAAATGCCAAAGGTAGATGCTTCTACATTTCACACATGAGATGAGGAATTTCTCTCCTCCAATACTTTATATCTTCTTTACGGATTTCTTTAGATGTCAACCATCTACAAGTGACGCAAACTAATAACGATATTTAACAAAAAAAAATACATCTAATTACATATCATGAAATAGTCCACAAAAAAAAATTATACGAAGAATTAAATAAACACTAAGCACAAGCAACTAATCGCTAGTTACCTCATGTATTTACCAAGATTATATATAACATGTTTGACATTGGTGTTGAAGTTGTCCAGGAGAGAGAGAGGGGTAGAAAATATTGTATCAATATACAAACCACGTCATTGTTTAAACAATTAGTATACAAACAAGAAAAAAAATGCAATAAAATGAAAAAAAAAACAAAATTATATGGACATAACAATAATAATTACCTTGATGAAGACGTGCCAATCATGCATTTTGACCCCCGCAAAATCACCTTTTTGATATTCTTGAAGTTCGCATAAAATCCAGTGGAAATTTAATTTTCCGCATTACTTCTTTGACAACATTGCTTTGTTGCTATGTAAACATCCATGGAATTGATTTTATATTAATTTGGTATCCGTTGCTATGAAATTGGATGACTTCTTTCATTGCATGGTTTCCTTCTTGAATTTCTTTGTAAGATTTCACAATTTTATCTTTCTCCCTCCTTAGCTCCAGTAGTCACCATAATGTTTCAATCACATTCTTTCCAATATGCATTGTATCAAAAAAATGAGCAATTTGTAGGTGCTCATAGTAGGGAAACCTACTGAATTGTATAGGATAACTTTTCATTCCTTATGGAAGCCCATTAATGCCTTTATGATCATGATGGACATCATGAATATTATTTTATAAATAAATTACATCATAAATAAAATATGGCCACTACAGTAAAAAACTCACAATACAAATTAAAATACATAAAAATTCATATATGATGATCCATATGTACCAGCTTGACGATTTCTATTGTATTGCATCTTCCAAAGGTGAGGTGTCATTCTTCATGGTTTTAATGGAATATCCTACTTCCCATTGAAAAGATTTTTTTTGCTTGTTCTATACCTGTGATTCTTAGAGAGGAAATTCCTATACTCATTAAACACCTCTTTTCTTAATATTTTTGAGCGAGGAGATCTTATCTTAGGACCACAAAATGGACATGAAAATTTACCCTTTGTTTGAAGACCTACAATATATAGATATGGAATATATGTGTCAATTATAATTATATATAAACTATTATAACTACTTCATATAATTAAATGCAATTAAAGTGGAACTTAAAAATACAAACTACAAAATTGGGTTAACCCAAGGGCATCGTGTATTGTCCATACAATCATTGCATGGAATTGAAATTTCCTTTGTTGTATTGGTCTAGATACATCATACATAGTGATGCCATTCTGTAACTTCAGTAGCTCATCTATAAGAGGTTTGATATATACATTCATATCTTTGACTTGGAACTTAATTCATTGATTTGAAGTACATATAAAATATATAATTATGAGAACCATTAAGATATATAAACCATGCACAAGATTAAATTAAAAAATATACAAATGAAATTAGGAAACATAATACAACAAATGAGATGCCACAACTACATTAGAAATAAAACAGTTGTAGACGTAAAATACCTGAAACAATCTTCGACGACATTATGTGTTCCCTCTTTATTGACAACCATGGAGGAATGTTATTGTTGATAACAAAAATAGGCCACACCGTGTAAATGGATTTCATCTATGAAAATGGATTAAAACCATCTACTGCCAAATAAATCCTAATATTACGTGGTTCTTCTTTAAAGTGAGGCCACTTTTCCTCCATATCTCTAAAAGAATAACCATCTATAGGGATTTGAATAACATCATCTTGAATTCTATTCCTGGTATGGTAATCCATAAATTGCACTATGTTATTGCACCTAAAAGTCATTGCAAACAAGGAATGATGGGAATATAGCGAAGAACCTTGTGAGGCACCTTTTTTGTTACTTGATCTATTCAATATCTACTTATATGACATTCTGAACATTCTGTTGCAAATTCATGCTGATTATAATATATAACATGGTCATCAGGGCATGCATGAGATGATTCATAATGCATTCCAATCTCTTTCATGATGGAATATAAATATCGATATGTGCGAGGTAAAATATTTGATGGTAGTAACAAAAATTTAGCTATCAAGCTACACCCACACCCACACACACACACACACACACACACATATGTATATAGTTATATAGTTAATGTAATAAATAAAATATTAATGAAACACACTTCATCCGTATGATGATCAATAATGAGTTAACAATACAATTATTAGAGGAATACAGATAAAATTTATCATGATCGTATATATGTGATGGATTGTTTTACATACCTTAGCATCTATGTGATTGATATGTTTGAAAGACCATTCATAACCTTCAAGTTCATTACCAACAATACAATAGATAGAAGATTTGTTTTTGAGCCTTCATAAAGGGGTTCATTTCCCTTATCAAGAAGAGGTATATCGTGAACATAATCAAAGTCATCAATCTTTTCATTATCATCATCATCGTCATCATCCATTATAACATTAAATGAATAATGGATCAATGTATTTGTACCATCATATTCAACTATGTTATCATTGTGATCGTCTTGTTCGATATGATCATTCACTTGTTCTCCATTAAACATAAATGCTCCATGATCCTGATCTAGAACTTGTTCTGAAAGCACTTCCTCTGGATGATATGTCGTAGGGTGTCTTTCCTTTATAAATACATGAAAACATCAATAGATATAATTTAATATAGGAAATATTAAAATAATACATACATTTACCAAAGCAAAGAATATAAAAAACTTTATAATGCTAAACCTACAAATGGACGATATTCATTCCCCCCCTCAGCGTGTCCATGTTGCCTGCAATGTTTTGTGGCTGTTGAGATCAATATTCTTCTCCTCTGAAATCCCCTGCATTGAGTACATGGACAATAATATTTTCCATCACCCTTTTGTTTCGCTACATCCCATAGTTTAGCAAGCAATTGTCGATTGTGTTAGTTTGGATCAAGAATATTTCTATTTGACATTTTGTCACAAACCTCGTGAATTAATACTATCGACAATATTAAAAATCAAGTTCCACGCATCACAATTTTATCAAACGAAGGTTTGTCGAAGAATAAAACAATTCTCGCAAACTGTCGCTCGAAGAAAAAAAAAATTTGGCAACCACCTGTTGAAGAATAAAACAATTCCTCAAACCGTCCGTCGAGGAATAAATAATTTCCACAAACTTTTCGTCGCTTCTATAGCAAACATGTCAGAATGTTTAAATTTTTTTATATTTATAATGCATCAGTCATCGAATATCCGACGATATGAACCTAGTTGCCGTTGGAAATATGGGTTTAAACTAGTATTTGAAATGTGTCTTTATATTATTTCAGAAATTAGCCCAAGGACGTCGAAAATCCGACGAACCATCCTCCAAGTGTCATCACAATTTCAACACACTATTGTCGGATATCCAACAACTCATCCTCCAGGTGTCGTCGCAAATTCGACACACGTCCGTCACAAATTCGACACACGTCCATCGCATATTCGATGACATAGTGTTGCAAAGTGTCGTCGAAAAACCTACGCTAAGGATGTCGTAAATTCAATGATGCTTAAAGAAATAAGAATCTACAATACTTTTCATCATTGCAAATTGACAAAAACGTACTTTATGTCGAATGTCGTCGGATTATGTTGTCAGATTTTGTGTTCAAACCCTATTGTAAAAGAGAGGCAAAGGAGGATTATCCTTGGGAAGAGGTTGGCATTCTTGAGGTGAGATGGGGGGCATTCCTTCCCCATAACCAAACAAATTACCACAATCATCAAACCAATCGACAAAACAACTCCAATTTCCTGACACCACCTCCCTATCCATAGAAGCATCAAAATATTTACAACTCACCATAACCTCGAAAGAGTGTTGAGCCAGGGAAATTATTAAGGTTGAAGGAGAATCATTTGCACCCAAGTCCCAAGCACTACCCCCACATCCAAAAAATGAGAATCTATGTAGCCTAAGTCTAGGCATTCTCCAAAAACTAAACTAGATTTAAAATAACAAATCGCACAACCATTGATTGAGAAATATCCCAAGAAAAAGTTATAACAAGCTTAGTAGGCCGGTCAGAATGGTTTAAAACCACAAACTTCCCCATCCACAAGTGCACCGTCACATCCAAAATGAAGATGCTAATGATCCTAAGATACATAATTTGCCTTGAATTAGGAGCATTCATGCTTTGCTTGGATGGAATTAACTACAACTTCCATGAACCATCATAGAGGAGCATGTGAGAATGCAACAACAATATTCAAAGTCAGGTGAATATACAGATACGTAACCCACCATTTAATCAATAATGTGTGCATAAAATATATGGGAGAATATGTTCCCACCTTCCCATCCTCTTCACCCTCAATGTATCTGTCATCATGAGCTTCTTGTCACCCCATATAGGGAAAGGTATGCATGGGTTGCAAACAAAATGCATTCTTGAATATGTTGATTGTTTGTATTATGATGAGATAGACAATCCATATCATAAGATATTTTATTCACTTCGATTTTTGCAAGTTTTTTGGAAATTCTATTATCCTCCTTTCCACATGTGAGGGGATCAACACCAAATAGGGGTTGAGAAGCAATTAAAGAAGGTCCAAATGATTGAAAAATTGCCAACTAGGGGATCCTTTTTTAGAGATAGATCCTTTGATCATATGGGAGATAATATGCAACATTACTTGCGAGTCTCCCTCAACAATAATTTGAAAACGATTATGAAGCAGCAAAAATTGGATGCCACTAATCAAGGCCCAAAACTGATCCACATTGTTAGTGTCATGACCAATGTTTCCCACAAGAATTTGGATACTACCTCCATGATCATCTCTAAAGGCCACACACAATATAGATGGACTAGGATTCCCCTTAGAGGCTCCATCAAAATTCATCTTGACGAAGCCTCAAGGAGGCAATCGCCATTTTCCAGGACTTCTCAAGCTTGGCGATATAAACATTACATTCATGCATGATTAAGAATTTGACCCTCCAACCAATAAAGTTATGCAACATGTGTAAGCAACCTTTTAAGATTTTGAAAAACTAATTACTATCTCACATATATAGCTTTTCAAGCAACATCATTTGCATTGCATTCCATTCTCACATAACTTGTCAACCAACATCATTTGCATTGCATTCCATGTTAAGAGTTAAATCTTGATTTAAGTTTGGAGTTGGAATCTCCACTAAAAATGAAGAAAAAGACTCGTGATTAGAATGTGAAGGGAAACTATCACAATCTTTCAATATAGTAAAAAAAAATTTACTCTAAACTTTTGTTTGATTGATCCATATGACCCTCAGCATTAGACTTGATAATCTCTTTCTTCAAATCTATATTATTATATGTAAAATAATGATATTCTGATTGAAACAAGAGGTTTGAACATACAAGATTGTTCTTAATGTCATCTTTATCAAGAATAGATATTTGATAGATATTAGATTCCTTGTGAGAACAATCCCCATCAATTTCAGGAATACGGGATTGATTTTCAAAAGAAAAATCCTCATGATTTTGAGATGAATATTCATAAAGATTAGATCAAAATCATTAAAAAAATGTTGGTCATGAACAGGAACATTATGAATTGGTTCAAGAAAAATAGTTAAGTTATCATGATCCATTGGATCATTTACAATGGATATTTCCATTTCCATTCTCTCCCATCAATGCATTTTTAGGTAAGTAACTTGCAACGTTAAAACATATTTCAGAAACCAATGCAGTTGACTCAAAATCTCTACTCCTATACTTTTGATCTCAAAACCACTCTTTTTTTTTCCAATGGAAACCAAAGATACAACAAATTATTGTAATCATTTCAAAGAGGAGATTGTTGAGTAACTATCTATAATCTACCCCACAAGATGTGATTCTTTCAGCAAGTCTTCCAATAGTTTCCCATTCAAATTCATTTCCATGTGCGATCATTTTCTTTATTAAAGAACGAATGGGTACTTTGATCAAAGACTTGTTTCCATTTTGTTTTCTTTGGGACCGTACTTTCCAGATAATGAAGCCACACAATCAATTCTATGTTTTAAGTTTATGTCTTCTCTTAACCGAATTTTATTTATGCAACTTTAGCTCCAAATTCCTGGATCTAAAGATGGTGACTTCATTCTTCCAAGCGTTGTAGTGAGTTTCAATACTGCTTGAGACACTAATCACTTATCCTATTGAATCATACCCCTTCATCATGTAAAATAATGCGCAAGAGAATAAAGATTCACATGTCCCTTGACTCTGGTTTCTCTTACAATTATTTTCATATTAATAAGAAACAAATTCATCATAAAAATAGCCTGCATAATTTATTTCAAATTGCATCTCTACACCATTTTTTTGTTCAAATTGCATCTCTACACGATTTTCTCATTTTATGGAGTACAAATCCAATGGTGATACATAACTTGAGTACTCTGAGCCTTGGTCTATTCCTAAAACTCCATGGGTGGAAAGGGTATGAGGATGAAAATCACTTTCTCTTAGAGTTCCCTACTTACACCCACATTAAATCTGAGTTTCATAGTATTTTCAATAATATAAACCTTTATAACCTTCTAACTTGCCAAAACTATAGTGAGCTTGGAAATCTTCTTTGCAATCTTTTTTAGCACACAACAAGATTTTAAAGTAAACCAAGTATTCTCCTTCTTAAGTTCTAATAGACCAAAGTTGATGTCACTCGATGTTAATCACCATCATCATCATCATCTTTGACGGTCTTTCTAGCTTCCACATTCATGTCAGGCAGCAAGAAAGATATTTCTTCAAGCAAAGAATCCAAAAGAAAATTGAATTCATCATGTTTAAGTTCCTTGCATTTTTGTTGAACAGTCCCTATTATTACCTCAACAATCACATCATCTCCCTTAATTTTTCATGCGTGTAGCCAACTGTTGTTTGTGTGCAAGATTGGAAAAAATATCTACCACAATAGGCGTTAATGGATCCTTGTCCAAAGAATCCTTTGGTCACAAGGATGTCTTATCGTTAGTTAAAACCAACTCCCAACTACCTGTGCAACACTTCCTGTCACCTCACCAAGGGCTTGACCAACTCGACAACACTCTGACAGCCTATGCCTCTCTACGGAAACCTTCTTGCTTAAGCTATTCTTGTGTTAACATTTATGTTATATTAATGTTCTATACTTAGACAAATTTTCATCCACTTAGGAATCACACATAAACAGTAAACAACATCCACAACACTTAGCCATGAATAGTACACAAGATATATGGGAGCACCCCAATCCAGGAATTCTATTATACTTAGAAAATTTTACAAGTTACAAAGGTACAAATATGAAGGGGGTACCCATAGACCAAACCCACCCGTGGAGGTGCTTAAACTAACTACCACCAGAAACCCCAAAAAATTTAATACTTAATTCAAATACACTTGTTGAGATTCCAATTTGCATTGTTTTTCCAACCATGAGCTTCACCACAAGTTTGCCACAGGTTGCGCCCTTTCTAGGCTTGTAGTTGTGTGCTTCCTCCCATGAATGCTTAACTCTACTAATAGGGATGCTCTCAGCTAGACTCCTCTTTCCTGCAAGTCTTCCAAGGCCTAGTCAATAGTTCACCAAATTATCCCTTTTATAAGGCATGCCCCTCCTGCAACCCACACCTCTACTTGGAACAACCAAAAATTAGTGTTCCTATTCCTTGTATCCTCTTACATATCCTTCTCTGCTTAGCTTCCTTTCCCTTGGTCTCTTGTCATGCCTTTATTAATTAGTGAGAACTGTGTAGGTGTGACCCAAGAATGGTCACATGCCCCATGACACTTTCCTCCTGCAACACACTAACATCATCACCATCTACAAGCTCTTCGTCAGTTGATGTGCCTACTTTCCATGATGGGTGGCCAACCCAAAGTTGGGGCTTCCACATGCCTTCTGTCGTGGTGACTTTTTCGCACATCTAGGCTTCTAAGTTTTGTTTTCCAACCAAGCTCCCAATGAACCACACCCTGAGCTTCTAATCCTTGCAAGGATTCTGGCTCACTTGTGGTCACGAACATTATCGTTGCACTTTCGTGATGGTGTCTTTCTTAGGATTGTCGTGCTCCAAGAAACTATGTGGGAGCATGCCCTTCCATGGTCCCATGATGTCGATGAGCTCTATGGCTTAATGTGTTTCCTTTCCAAGTCCATGAGTACACCAACCACTCATCTAACCCATTGATATTCGAAGTCCTGCCACTCGAGTGACTTGAGTGTGCGGAGGTCGGCGAAGTTCCTGTGGCACCGAAGTCGTTACATCCTCACCTACCTCAAGTATTTTTCATCCTCGACAACATCTCCAAATTCCAACTTCCTCTGAAAACCTTAATGCTACTTATTTCACATAGCCTAACTGCCCAATCCACCCTCTATGTGTGAGGAACCTCTTGCAATAAATAATGAGAATGCACGATTTAATGGAAATAACAGAGCACAAAAGAGATTTTACTGATCGTATACCACTTCGAGGGGGAAACCTCCTTTGATCAAGCTCAATGCTAATAACTCTTCGATGTTTTCAATGGCCTTAACATGTGCTTATATAGTAAGTCTAATATAGTCAACTATTACTCCCCATGAATGTGGAATAATACAACATACTAACTAGAAAACTTAACAACTATTACTCCCCATGAATGTGGGATAATACAACATACTAACAGGAAGACTTACAAAGTATATGCGTCCAACAAAATATACTAGCAAAATAAAGAGGAGGGTTGACACGGGTTCTTAACATCCCCTCCCTCTTAGAAAATCTTTGTCCTCAAATATTTAGATGTAGAAACTGTTGTTGAATTTGATGGAGTGGTTCCCATGTAGCATCCTCTGGGTGCATGTCGTGCCACTGAATTAAGACCTTTGTGATGGAATGAGAGAGAATATGGTGAGTGCGCTTATTGAGGATGGCTTGTGGCTCCAAAATGATGGATCCTTTATTATCCAGTTATGGTAAAAGAGTTTGTGCTCTAATGTTGGTGCCAATCACTTTCTTAAGACAAGAGACATGAAATACTAGGTGAATGTGAGAAGAAGGAGGAAGTTTCAATTTATAAACAATGGACCCAATATTCTGAAGAATCTTATATGGCCCATAGAAATTTGGAACAAGATTCTGATTCCCTTTGAGTTTCAAGGAGGATTGGTTGTAAGGCTGCAGACGAAGAAAAACCATATCACCGGCTTGAAAAGTGCGCTTAGAATGGTGCTAATCGGCTTGTTGTTTCATGTGGTTTATTTCCATGTGAATATTGTCCTGCATAATGTGAAGAATATGATCTCGGTTTTGAAGAACTAAGTCAACTGCTTAAACTGGTGAACTATTGGGGGTGTATGGAAGCAGTACTAGAGGTGCCTGACCATAAACTATTTCATATGGAGTCATTTTAGATGCATTATGGTGGGAAGTATTGTACCACCATTCAGCGAGAGGGAGCCACTTTTTCCACTGATGTTGTTGTTCAGAATTGAAGCGACGAAGATAAGTTTCCAAACATTTGTTGTTGAATTCAGTCCGACCATGTATTTGTGGGTGATATCCTGAACTCAAATTCAGTTTGGTGCCAATGAGGCAAAATAGTTCGGTCCAAAAATGACTCGTGAAAGTTGCATCGTGGTCTAAGACAATGGAATAAGGGATTCCATGAAGATGGAATGTAACACACCTAGAACTGAAAAATAAATATTTATTATTTATTTCAGAAAACATTATGATAATTTATTATAAATTTTTATGACCAAGTGGTCAAGGAATACTGTAATTGAAGAATTATTTATTTTAATAATTAAATAGAAGAGACACCTATCCAAGGGAGACTGTTGAATGAGTGTTCATTGACCCACTAGGAGGAATGAGCAATTGTAGAAAGCTGGTTGACAAGTGGCAGCACTAGCATTTCACTTTGTAGCTGTTGCAGGAAGCATAAACCCTAAAAATGTGGTCATTTTCTCTGAGAGGGGGGACTGAGATGGTGGCCCATTTAATTCCAAAACTGACCCAAATACCTAGGCAATCTTATAAATACCATCAAATTGAGCAGGAGGGTCACTACTCATTCTTTTTCAAGTGAATGTACCTTTTGATTGCTGCAAAATGAAAAGTCAAACACACAAAGAATTTGATGAGGGAATAGCTAAAGTGGAATTGCTGAGTTGAGTCTACCACTGAGTGCTGATTTGTAGCAAGTTGATGTGTGGGCTATTATCGAGTGATCTTCATCCTAGTGGTTCAGTGAGAAGGCTTGGGGGTCATAAGCAAGTAATTTTGGCTGCTTCAAGAGAAGGTTGGGAGGAACAGTATCCTTTGGGTGTTTGTCCCCTTCGAGATATTATCCAGGTTCAATTGTTATTTAATTCTAAATCTATATTTTCTTTGGAAATATGCTCACGGTGATTGGATATGTTATGAACTTTATATATGGAAGCTACTAAGAAAACTACAAATCTGTTTACTCAAAGTTAAAGGATAGATTTGCTAATTTGTTTATTATGTGAAGTAATTCTTATCCTAAAGTATGTGTTTATTTTCTTCATGTATTCGAGTATTTCTATAGTATTTCTACCTTAGTTAATGCAATCCACTATAATGTTAGTATCAGTGGTAATTTCTTTGTAAGTTNATATATATATATATATATACATTATAAGATATTACATAAAAGCAAATACCGATCAGTGATTTGAAAATAAACACAAAACCTATGTTATTCCCAAACTCTGATCTGTGCTTATGCTAAACATACCAAGGTTTTAAACATGTAATAAAAATTATACATAGTATATACATTTATGCTTATGATAAAGTCTTACAGAAGTAAAAAGTTTAAAAACTTCAAATTGGAACCTCTAAGTAAATCATCAGTGTTCAGATTTAAACCCTGCACAATATCTTGAACATATATTAACATATGTTCTAAGGGATGAGTTCCAGTCTAATGATCAACCCTATATACAGTAGGATAAACAAAACTTCATATTGAAAATAACTAAGCCAGGTTCAGATCATACTCAGCTAAGGATTGTGTCCATAGAAATGTTCTTGTTAAAGGTGGCATGGACAGCCTCTTGTAAAACCATTAATGTTAAATACAAAATCGAGATTATCGATAGGTTGCAGCACTAGTTACAGGTTGTAGGCCGAATTGGCATTGTCATCTGAAATTTTTTTACTTATAGAGGGAAATTATAACAACCTTAGGGCTTAATTCTTTTACTGTAAAAATCAATATTTTCCTTTTAGCAGAACTTAAATATTTTTGGCAGTGGCTTGATGACCTTCTCTTAAAATGTTTGTGACAGTATGGAATCCTCACAGCTATAACTTAGTTCTATAGGAATGAATCACAGAACTGCAACCATGGAAAATATATATACATAACCATAGATCAAAATAGAGGCATTACGGCTGCATCGTTTTTCTTTAAATACAAACAATAAAAACTGTAAAAATCAAGATAGGATTCAAAGGCTATAAATATAAAAGCCTCCTGGGAAAAAGAGAAAAACCTTTTCCATAAAAGATAAACATTATTTGCTTATTGACAGTGGCTCTATGGCCCACATTTCTTTCCAAAAATGAATACAACAGGATGAAGGCCTCACGACCACATCACAGTGTTATAAAACAAATAACAAAATGATAAAATCCCTCTTGATTGAGGCAATACATAATCAAGGAATACATATCAAATAATTTTTTTACTTCATGCATCTATTGCAAATTTGGGCAGAGCACCCTCTATTATAATAACATGTTCAAAAAACCAAGCCACGGTGCTGTAAATCCAAGCACAAAATGGTCTTTTAAAACTTAAATCCCTCACAGGGTTTTTCTTTATAAATCAACAAAACGTTACAATGGAAAAACGATAGTAATAGAAACTATTCAATTTACATCGTAGAGAAAAAAAGTAACCTTGTCACTAAATATATGTGGCTTAGTATTTATGTCTCCACAAACAAAGGGATTATCCCTTATAGTGCAAGTATAAACAGCCTCACAACTACCAAAGACCAACTTATCACTCTCATGCCCAAGGCTAAATGCAGAGTTGGAATCCCAACTTACCATAGAAAAACGTAGAGTAATCCATGGTGCCACAAGCTATCAAGAGCCACGAAGGGTGATATTTTTAGGTCTTAATTGGACCATAGAGTCTTCTAAGACAAGGACCAACCACAACTTGCTTATAGAGAATCGTTTTGAATGCCTCCTGTACATTATAAATGCAAGGTTCAAACATTATCATAGAAAAACTGTTATGACTACAAATTTCCTTGAAAATACTTCATGTAAGCAAAAATGAAAGGAGATTTACCCAGTTTGATGAGCTTCTAAAGACGAAACCAAACCACCAGTAAGTTTTATGTTTGTAAAGGAAAGGAGGACGAGTGTCAAGGGCCAAGCACTTAGCTCCTCCACCTTCAAACCACCATGAACTACATAAAATATCAGACAAGGACCCAACAGAGCTCCACAGAAAGAAAAACCCAAGGAGACCAAGCTTCCACGGTTTATGAAAAACACATTAAGCCCTAGGGTTTTTCTTTGAGACAGTTGGCGGACAATTGGAGCATTAAATACATTCACATTGCCTAAGCGGGTAACCATCAAAGCATGTCCCTTTTAAATCAAATCAACCATCGTGACTTTATGAAGTCACTTACCTTGTAAATGTTTATGATATGAATAACTTAGATAATCCTAGGTTTCCCACTTTTGCATAGTCGCATGTAATTGCTAGTAGTTGGTTGTTTTTACAAACTTGGGGCTTGGTATAACATAGGATATATTTTAGCCATGACCCTTAGTATCACAACTTTTCTCAGGATGTATGGTGTACTTGGGTTTAGGACCTTGTTTCCATATCTAGGTAGTTTTACGCTCAGTTGCTTTCATCTACACAAGAAAAAAATGATTTCTGCATTATCCATGAAGGCTAACTAAGACCTAAAAACCTTGTCTTCCTAGCCGATAGGAAGGATCAAGTACGGAAGAACAATAACAGGGTTACAACAATTTGTTACCTGACAAAACATAAGAAATATTATGACATTTAAGTAATGACTAATTTTGTTACACATTAAACGAATGTTAGAAAAGGACATGTCATGTGTTGGGTTCTGAAATGCCCCTTTTTGACCACACCTACTATACCCTTTTTTCCTTGTCTTACTCCATTCTATGCACCAAACAGATGTTTTTTCCTCACTTGAGCCCTGAATCTTTACAGGTATGATTAATTATTGTTTTATCTTATTAATGCCTATGATTGTTATGATCAAGACTCTGTCTCTTAAATTATGCTAACACATTGTGATTTTACAAAGATAGTTCAATATTTAAAGGATACAGGTGTAGCAGTTCAAGTGGTCTAAAGAAGAGATGAACGTTCATTGCCAGTTATGATCTACCAGTCCCATATCTACATGCGGGAAACGATTAAAGGTCATCATTCCATGCAAGCGACAATAGGCATGGCTACAACAGACTTAGCTGCAACAGCACGGCGCTACTTAAGGTTTAGCTGCAACCGATGGAGTATCTCTTAGATTGGTTTTGTTTATCTATTACTAGCTCGAGCAACAGATGTTTCTATTTTCTCTGCTTTCATTTAATTCCACCCATAGCTATAACAACGCATTGTAATGAATTAGTCGAAAGATCATATATCTTTATGGCTCCCCGATATCAGTGAGTGAAGGTTATGTTTGTTGATGTATATATATAATAAAATAATAAAAAATAAAACAAAAATATATAAAAAACAAAAAATCTATATAATTTATATAATAAAATAATAAAAATTAAAAAAAAACAAAAAAAACTATATAATTTATATAAAAAAATAATAAAACTAAAACAAAAAATATATAAAAAAACAAAAAAATATATTTACATTTCCAACAAGAATCAACTCTTAACCCAACAACTCTCCACCCACCTCAGTTACTTTCCCTTTCACTCTCCACTCAAGGGAAAGGAAAAAGGGAATGAGAGATTTTAATGCTGCCATGCCTCTAATTGATCGGTAGCTTGTTCTATATGCCTCTTCTCCTATTTTTTTGCTGGTGCGGCTTACTCACCCTCCTTATGGTAGTCTCCCAATCCTTCCTCATTCTAAAAAAAATTATAATCAAATAAAATTTGATGTTATTATTGGTAGGTGTTGGTTGGTTCTAATTTTGGCTTGTTCTGTGATATCCCACTTTCAATCAGCCATCAGCAGCATGCCTCGTTTCCGAATAGCCAAACCCGTTGGATAGTGTGTTTCAGAGAAAGTATTGAAGTCTTCATGCATGTGTTTGCTTGTCATTTCACCTTTAGGGGTAATTGATCACTGCAAGGTGTTGTTGTTGCTCATTGCAATCCTAAAAGGATGTGGGGATAACATGTTTGTTGTTCCTGTTCTTGAGGATGCAAGGAAAGCGTTTGAAAATATGTTTGTTGTTCCTGATACGTCTCCGACTCTGTCCATGTGCATGTGCATTTTGCATTTTCCATTCGCTTGAATGCAAAGTTTGAAGGGGTTGCAGATCCAGAGCTCAATTCATAGGGAATATTGCGGTCGAACTATTTGCTGGGATAGAATGACTCTAAGAAGGAATTTGTAGTTAGTCTAAGTCTGGATTCCAAAACCAGGGTGCCTTACGCAATTTAGGAAGATCAGATTGATGGATATTCTAAAGTGTTGGCGTTGGTTTTTAAGGAAAGAATCTGCTACCTTCATAAGAGAATGTAGTTGGGTGGCTTGGGTGAGTGAAACTCGAGGTGGGTGAAACTTTACTGTCTGTCTTGGGTTATTCAAACTATATCCCTTTAAATTCTCTGAATCCGTCCATGTGCATTTTGCAGGAATTTGACGGTTTATACTGGATATTTAAAGAACAGAAACTTTGCAAACCCTGATTTTATTTATTGAATCCTTGGCACTCGTCTTGTAAGGATTCACCTTTGGAATTGCAATATATTACAAATATCAGGTATGCAAACACTAGTTATGTTTAAATTATTTTATTCCTGGTTGCAGATTTGATTATCTCCAATCATAATATTGTCTTCCTGAATGACGCAATTTCCAGTTTGCTGAATTTTTCATAAATGAGAGGATGTGTACACATACTCAGTGGAGTGTGGTATGTGCACACATGACCTTCAATGGAGTTCAAGAATGAGAGGATGACATATAGGTGGAGTTAGGCAATGATGCCACTTATCAAGTTATTGGAGTGGGATCTATCTCATTCCACATGCGCGATCAAGTGATGTTCTTGAGCTAGATGATGTCTTTTATGTTCTTCATTTAACAATGAATATTTTTTTAGTTTTATCCATGACAAATATTAGACGTGTGGCTGAGTTTGATGATCAACAAGTTGTAGTCAAATATCATAGCCATGATCTTGGATGAGTATTGGCCAAAGGTGTGCAAGAGGGTGGCTTGTATAAATTACTTGCTAAACCGTTCAAACATAGAGATTTAGTGCATGATACTGACAACTTGTGCAGGCTTTGACACAAGAGATTTTTTCACCTACATTATGGAGCATTACCTCTTTTGAAGGACATGGTGTAAGGATTGTTGAACTTCAAGATGAAGAAGACATGACTATGCAAGGGATATGCACTCGAGAAGTATGCCAAAACTACTTGTCCAAGTAGTGAGCATAGATTGAGAGTGCTTTTTGAATAAATGACGTGTTTGATATGATTAATGAAAAGGCTCTCTCTACCATTTATATATATGATAGATGAGGGTGGTGAACAATTGGAAAGTTGAAATATTGTCCACAAACAAGCAACCTTATTAAACATTAGATAGGTCCACATGTCAAGCTCTAATGTAAGCACACATATCAAGCAAGGTCCCAAGCCGAGCGCTCCAAAAGAAAGTTCCAACACTACCATCCAAAGGTCTATATTAATTCCTCCTAAGCCATGTGGTCCTTTCGTCCCACCGCACCTCTATGAAACACTCCTCTACTTAAGCATCCTCAAGTCAAGTACAAGCCTCCATGTAAACAACCAACTATCCCCATGCTACCCAGGGATCAATACCCTCCTCCTAAATTTTCAATACTCCTCCAAGTAGGTCCTCCTCCCAAGCAAGTAACCGAGCCCTCCATGTGTGCAATGTAACCATGCCACATGTCTCCAACTTCATAAGTAGAAGTCCATGACATAAGCATCAAGTCAAAGTAGGGAAATCCATGATTAATTTATCTCCATTGTGTATAAAGTATGCTTGCTAAGGTACAACCAAGTGTAGAAAACATTCCATACATTCCACATTGCATGAAGCACCACTAAGCATGGTGTAAACACTTTGGAAGTAACCCTAAAAGCTAACACATGAAACTCTTTAGCAGGATTTAGAAGCAAGAGGGGGGGATGAGTGTGGAGTTGGGTGATGATACCATTTAGCTTGTGAAATGATTGGGTTACATTTCCATCTTATCGTCATCAAATGATGTTCTTGAAATGAATGATGTTTTGTTTGTTCTTGGTTTGAAGAAAAATATTTATTTAGTCTTTTATATCATAGATTTTCAGTTTAGAGTTGCATTTGAAGGACAACAATTCACTATTATTGATTTTAATTTAGAAAGTCCAAGAACTTTGGTCAGAGGTATGTGAGATGGTGGCCTTTACAGGTTGCTTGCTAATCCTATGGCACTTGTATATTTCATAGAGAAGCAAGGTGATCCTTCTAGTTTTGAGGAGGGAGATGCAGAGCATGCATGATGGGATTCCATGGAGATAGGTTCAAAACCTATCAAGGAATCAATAATTGATTATAGACTTGCAATTGATGGGAGTGTTGAAAGGTACAATGATGGGGTTGTTATATTCTTCTAGAAAGAGGGAGCTGACATTGATGAGATTCTTAATGGAAAATAATCTGGGCACTGAGTTGTGAGCGTGTTGTTGAAAAAAGAAGAGGCCCACTGAAATTTCATTTATTGCTATCTCTTTCAAGCTCTTCAGGAACTAGGTTATCCCCTGTTTATAATGCCCTTTGAACTGAAGGAAATGGAAATCTTCACATATTTCTTGTTTTATGATTAGTTATCAGAAAAATACATGCCAATCTACTGTGAATAAGCCTGATGAATATCTTGCATACCCAACAAAACCACGGATGACCCAGATCAGATGTTGAAAAGACCAAACCTGTTGACTTCTTGGGTTGCAATTGAAAAATTTCAGGTTTGTTGTAGATGCATTGCCAGAACCATGAGCATGGAATCCACCATCAATTTTGGGACTAAAGGGATGATGTTGTTGGTTGTGATCTACCATCTGATCTATTGAAACATGTAAGACAACCCTCTGTGAACCATGGAGAAGGAAAATAAACAACTACAAATGGACATCCAACCGAGATGACTCTTAAAGATGGAAAATAGCCCTCAAAATATGCAAAAAATACCCCTTCAGTTGGCACTGATATAGGGGAAAAATAATGGCACTTTAGGCTGGAAACAACCTCAATAGCAATGCCTCAACATCCTGCTGCCAAGCAATGGCCAGAATGCACCCTCTTTTGCTGTAGCATTCTCCTCATAAATTGTGCCCCAAGGGTGCTTCTAAAGGTCTAGAATTGTAGCAAAACCCTCAGTCATAGTTCATCATCAAACCACAATGATCTTAATTGTATATCATTCATGATTGACTCTACAAAAAACCACCGTAGGCTGCCCAAAAAATGCCCTGAAATGCACAAATTGTTTTGTCACGAGCAAGAAATTTACATGTCGACACCCACGAAAAATGGGGGGTAATAGAGTGAAGCAAATAATGCCCACATCTCTGTCCAGAGCTGCATGAAAAATAATATTTAACTTTTAGAAATGATTTTTTCTCATCCTTCCCCACAAGGACTGGGATTCCCATTACAAATGCCATAAAAAACCCCAAACAGTTGACCTTTTTATGCCGAGAGCTCCAATCTGTCTTGGAGGTTTATTTTGTGTGGCACTTTAATAAAGTCATAAAAAAACTGAATTTTATAGAAAAACTGAATAGGTGTAATAGTTTCCTCTTGGAAGAGCATGGTGTTCCTATCAGTTCACAATGCCCAAGATGACACTGTGGAGAGCTATTTATGATCAGTTACCTCTGAGTCTTCAAACCAATTCTTTAGCCCTTCTGCTAGTGATCCACCCCCTGCTATTTTCCTTTCCCTTCCTGTCAATGTGCCAACATCATCCCACACGTTTCTTCCAAAGTGACAATCCATCAACTACTAGTAGATTATCTCTCCATCATTTCGACATAAAACACTATAGCCTGTACCTTGCACTTGAACGTCACTGCAGAACCTCCCAAGTGAAGGATTTACTGGACATTGCAAGCCACATAAATATTTGAGTTTTCATGGGAGGTTTTAAATTCCATATAGGTTTCCACCACCAGCACACATTCTCTTTTTCATCGTCCAGGAATATAGTTGTATAGTCAAGTCAAGCTATGCAATCACCATTTATAGGATTTTTGGACTAGATTAATACATCTTCAGGTTTAAGTCTGATTGAGCTATTCAACAGCCTCTGAGTAAAACAATTATATTGTGTAGCTTCTACTCCTTAAGTTCCAAGCTATTTGCACTCCATATTTAATTCCATAAAGAGTGGATCAAGTATTTTAGCAAAGTAAAAATGCAATGTTTCCTTAAATGAAGGATTTGTTTTTCTGGCAGTTTGAGATGGCCTTCACAGCCCAACCAAGGATCTAATCCTATCCTAGCTTTTTCACCATTTCATATCTTCCAAAACAACCATCAACTCAGTAGATGAAAGGAGAGTACTAGGAATTTCCACATAACTGAAGCATTTATAACATTCATGACAGGGAATCCTTATTTAGTCTTCCAGTGTTGAGGGTTCAATATATTTATGGGTCATAAATCGATGCCACAAGCCTTTATATTTAAGCAATCTCCAAAGACTTTTTGTGGCCAAAGCCTTTCCAAAATTATGCATAAATTTGAATCCTCAACCCCCAAAAGATTTAGGTTGGGCGATTCTTTTCCATTTCACCAATAGGATCCCCTCCTTTTCCTTCTTGATTGATCATAAAAATTTAAAACATTTTATTCTTATTTTCTCCTAGATCCCAACATGGATGTATGCCATTGAGTGCCAATAAATGGTTGTTTCTTCGAACATTGATTTGATTAAGGTTAATCTACCTCCAACAGATAACCAATGGGAGCACCATTTAAATATTATCCTCTCAATCTTCTGAAAACCTCCTTTCGAGTGTCTAAACCCATGATCATTAGGCTAAAGAACAAAACCCAAATATTTCAACCCTTCATTGCAATCTATGATCTTGAAGGGAAGTCTTTGTGAGATTTCCCTATCTACCCTTCTAAATATCTCATTAAAGGAAATAACTGATGCTTGATTATTAAATTTCCATCCCTGAAGCCACACCATATAGCTAGATTGATTCCTTGATTTTGTGTTCTTCTCAAATAGAACCATGCCTAAAAAGTAGAACATCATCAACAAATAAAATATGTGTTAGAATAAGAACCCTACCAATTTTAATCCACTTCAATGATCTAAAGCTTTCAAGTGTTCCCAAAATCTTGTTGAGACCTTGGAAAGAGTAATGGAGACAAAAGACACCCCAGTCTCTACCCTCTAGTGGGTTTAACATAGTGTATAACTGATATCTTAATCCAATTAACCAATTATAGAAAAAATATAAAGATTACTGATTGACCCTATTGTAGGCCTTAGACATGTCAAATTTTATAACCATTGTTGGCATATTTCTGACTTTAATAGAGTGAAGTCCTTCATGAGCTGCCCCCACTACATCAGGCATCTACTTGTTACTTAAGAACCCAAACTATTCTTGGGAGATGACCTTTAAGAGTAAACATTTCAATGTACTTGCAATGACCTTTGACTTTTGAGATTAGTTTGTAGATGATGTTACATAAATAATTTGGCCTCTGAGTCTTCAAAAGATGTAGATATTTCCTCTTTAGGATTAATTTCAAAAAAATTGAGTGAAGGGATCCTAGAATATTCTTTGAAATAATTATTCTTCAACTACTGAGACAAGATCCAAGATCCTCTAAAGATCATAGAAACTCAGCAAAAATTCTATAGTACAACAATTAGGACCTAGAGTTTAATCTTTTGGAAAAGAGTGTAAGACTTGTTTAATCTCCTCCTTCCCTACTTCAACCAACTATCAACACTTCATTAACATCCTAATCCACAATCCTAGAAAATTAGGATGAATTACTAACTACATCTGCAATATTTACGCTCAAAGCTTCTTATATAGAATCTAAAAATATTTCACTTCTATTGATGCAATGTCTTGAAATGTGTTTGCCTTGCTAGAATTTTTCCTTTACATTTCCTAGATAGTATTAATGTTCCTTCACATTTTTGTATTTTTTTTAAAGAACTTAGTTTTTATGCCCCATCTTTTCAATTTCCTAGATAGTATTGATGCCCCATCTAGCTTGTCCTCAAATCTAATATTGGTTGTTGTCATAACTAGATCTCAACAAAATAAATGTTATGTGCTTATTCCTTCAAGCACTTACCAAGATCTACTTGCTGTAGATGTTAGATTTGATCTCTTTTTAGAATGTAAGCTTGGATACCATGTTAAATTTTACTTATTCCAGGCCTACACAAATATTTCCTAGTGAATTCCCTATTGAAAATTAACTTTTACAACTCACTAAATAATTTGTACTGTTGAAATATCTTAACAGATTTTTATAGTGGAAGCAAAATATAAGAAAGCGGATCTAAACTCTTGCACAACTTTTGCCATTCAAATAATCTTTTCATTCAATAATTTCCAACCTTATAAGGGCTCCCTTCTTGGGAAAATGACCTTGAGAAAATACACATCAAATATGACAAATTCTGCCCCTCATAAGACAAGCTTTACTTGCCCTGGAAAACTTAAGAAAAAACCCAACAAAAATATGCTTTTGTTGCTACCTTGTACAACCCCTTGTATGGACTGCACTGTCAATATGACAGTATGAATCCGTATGGATATATGGATGTGTACTCCCTTGTAATACCCCGATTTTGACCCCCTTTTTGCATTAAAAGGTACATGATGTATATATTGTAATTAATCATGGTGGGGAGCTAAAGTCAAAATCCCCACCATCGATTTGGTTGTGTTATGTTTCGGTGATTGGAATCATTTCCAATGGTATCATGCTATCTGGTACATTATAGTTTTGGCATCATGTAAATATGAAAAATTAATCAAAAACCTACAACCACCTATGGCGGTGCAACGACAATGAAAAAGGCATGATTTCCTAAGGTTAAGAAGGGGGGGGGGGAATTGTCTAACTATGGGAGCCATTGGGAAAGTGCCATGTATCAACCACCTTCTCATCTCTTTCAGCCACCAAGTCCTTTGGGCAGGCATGAGTTGAGGGCAGTTATTGCTTGAGGAAACGTGGGCATGGGGGGTATCAGTATGGAAGGCTACTGTCATCTCTGACGGTAGGCATACCCAGTGGCAGAGCCATCATTTCCCTCATGCAGGAAGTCATCCTGGTCTTCACCTTCACGATTGTGGTGTGGGGAAATCCATCTCACACGGGAGTGGTTCTATATTTCGTCATGCACAAGCTGGGATTGTTTCCTCATGCAGCGGGTTGGGGAACCGTTTCTGTCATCCATGATTACTATGAATGATCCATTCACTTTCTAGGCTATGTGTATGTGTGTTTCCATATCGATTTTGAGGTTCTATGTATTCTGTTTTCCACCTGCCTAGACTGAAAGTCATATCTTCCCTTCCATTTTCAAGCTGTGCATTTCCCGTTGTTTCAGTGGTGAGACCGGGGTTGTTGTTCTCCCCATGGTTGTTGGTTTACTACCCATGATTTGGATTGTTGTGGTTCAGCTACGTTTTGGACTGCTATAGATTCTTATTGAGTCATTTTAGCCATGGTAGGGCCAAGAACGACTCAAGAATCAATTTCCCTGTCAAGCTGTGCATACCTTGTTTTGTTGCGTGTATGCAGTGGTCAATCTTCAGACTGTATTGGAGTGGAAATGAAGTTATGGTATGCTTGATAAGCCTAGTGTGTTTGGGAGCCACACAGACAGAGTTAGATGGCTGGCTTTCTTCTCCACAACCCCTGAATAGCACTGGAAGGGAAATCATGGCCTAAGGGACTATGAAGCAGAGAAGGGACTGATTCCTGGTGTTGGGTGTGTGTGGGTGTCTTAGAAGTCATGCTATCTCTAGTGTAGGTGTTTTTAGCACTTCAATGAGACCACCAGCTTAGCCTTCCGTTCTACCCAGCTCCCTGATGGCCTGATAAACCCAACTCTGTTGACTTGGCTGAATTGTGTACCTTTGGTTATGTGTGAGCCTGCTTAGTCCCTTATTCATTGGGGAATCATGCCCAGCTCGGGGGTGGCGGTGTTGCTGAGAGATTGATGAGCACACTGGCCGATGGTTGGGTGGAACGTTGTAGTGGCATAGCTAGTTGCGGGGAAGCTTCATTTAAAGATAATCCTTCTTGTCTATTTCATCTCTACAATTATATTGGATGTCTAATGAATTATGATGAACATGTTGAATACTGAATGTACATTTTGCTTCTGTTGTATGTTGAATAAGTATGGATCTTAGCATGTTTTATGTTTTAAGCATTTTATTTTAGTTTATACGTATGTGCATGTTCATGGGGCCAGTTGTTGGGATGTTTGATGGTTTAGTAGCGTCCTCTTCATCGGTCGGAGGGTTGGGGATGTTACAGTGTGGTATCATAGCCATCATTGCAGCATTGGGCCTCAGAGGGCCATGAGAAATCAGCTAGAAGAGGTAGGTTACCCTCTGCCCAGCAGAAATCAGAGGACATCTGTGTATGATAGAATGTTTTTCGAAAATTTTTGTCTAAGGGTGGAAATAATCAAATGGCTTATACTGAAGCCCATCCGATACGTCGAAGAACTTACTTTGAATCTTTTTTGATGCGGAAGATCACCTAAGTGAAAGGCCACCCAACGGGAACCAAGGAATGAGAATTTCAAAATTGATTCTAAGTGTCAGACCGTCAGCTCATCGGAAGACTCAGTCTGAAGCCCTCCGATGCAGTGGACAGTTAGTTGAAAGATCATCCAATATAAACCAATGACATCAGCGAAAAATAGAGGAATACAAAGCCGTAGTGTCGATAGAGATCTCCGGAAGGCCACCGAAACATCAACGAAATTTAGTTGTTGGCGCAGCCGATGTGGCAGAAAACGTCGGCGAAAAATAGATGATGAAGGCGCCATTACTGTCGGTGGAAGAAAAGATGAAGACGAAAAGACTTAGTTGATGGAACAACAGATGCAGCAGCGGACAAAGGAGGAAGTTTTTCCAAAGTGTTGGTCGAGATCTCCTGATGGGCACCAATGTGTCGGAGAATTTTAGTTGTTGGAGCGGCCAATGCGGCGGCGGACGAGGAAAGAAATTTTCCTAAGTATGGAAATCATCGAAAAGCTTTAGATGATCGGTCCGTCGATGCCTCAGAAGAAATTAGTTGATGGGTCCGCCGATGCGTCGGGAGAAATTAGTTGATGGGACCGCCGATACATCGGAAAAAGTTAGTTGTTTGGACCACCGACACGTTGGAGAAGATTAGTTGTTGAGAATGCCAACGCGCAGGGGAATTTAGTTGTTTGTGAGTCCGCCATTGTAGCTATTAATTGGACTATCATTCCAATGATTATAATTTTCAATTGCTGATAGTGCTCTGGTCGTCGACGCAGTGGAAAAGTTTGGTTTTGAAT
Organism: Pseudotsuga menziesii; assembly: GCA_001517045.1. Lineage (NCBI taxonomy): Eukaryota > Viridiplantae > Streptophyta > Pinopsida > Pinales > Pinaceae > Pseudotsuga > Pseudotsuga menziesii. The sequence goes on along the minus strand of LPNX011162992.1, from coordinate 90,842 downwards.
CGCAGACACATAGTGTTTAGAGCTTTTAACTGCCAATGGGTTATATGGTCCAGGGAAACCACAGTTTGCTTGCTTCCTATCGTTGCAGCTACCTATGGAACTATCCACCCTAACAATAGTGGTTTCGATCACCAATACTGCATTATGGGAGTTAGTTTCCTCGTCGATGCTGTAGTGGTTAACGGTTCCGATTGCCGATATACTATCATCGTCGATAATAGTCCTTGGCATCATCGATAATAGTCTAGAAGCTTAGACAACCGAGGGTCCGATATGTCAAAAAATTAATTGGGAAGAGGTTTGATTGGGCAAAAGGAAATTTTGAGCTTTCAAGTGGGATTTTCAGCGAATCTTAGCAATTTTTCAATGATATTTTCAGCAGTTTCTAGTGGATTTTCAGGGTTGAAAAGGAAGAAAATTCTAGGTGGCTGAAGTTGGAATTCCAGACCATGAATACAATTGTGTGTAAAAGTGCATAAATTTGGTGGAAATCGTCATTTTAGAAGTGGTGTGATTTTCACACTTGAGGTCAGAATGGAGCATGTGGATAGGAATTGGAGAGCTTATCCAACAGGGAACAAGGGAGAATCACTAGAGTTTGCATGAGGAGGATAAAAAGCACTAGTAGTTGTTTGAAAAAAAAAGTGTGTTGATGTCAATATGGACAAATCTGAGAATTGCATGCCTAGAGATAGCAAAGACCATGAAGTCGAACCAACTGTTATGTGGAAGAGGAGTTCCATGCAAAGATCAGGGTTTTGAAAAGGAAAATCTATTAAACCCTATCTTACTAACTATATTCATATTTTATAAGCTTGTGTAGATAGAAATTATGGCATGGGAATGCTGAAAATGCATGGGGATATGTTTGCATGCATAGGATATTACATATTGGTAAAACTAGTGAGAATTATACATTTATAATGAACCACTAATGGTAAATATTGCATTGATGTTTGCATTAGTGGAAAAACCAACGACAACATGGGCATGGCTGAATATGTTGCTGATGCTGATGAATGTGACCAGCAACCCTATGGAGAAAGGGATAAGACAACAAATACAGGATCAAAAGTTGGTGAGCGAATTCTACAATCTCCTGCAAGAGACCAACCAAACTAGTAATGTCAAGGGTGTAAGTAGGATTCATGCAGGTAATGGTTTAATTATGACAATTGCATGGAGTGGAAGGGAAAGAGGTCTCATACCATGTGGTTATTTAAAATTTATACTACATTCATATAGAAATGTATCATGCATGTATATGTTGTTATGAGCTTAGTAACCCAAAGAAAGTGAGTATTGATGGTCTTGATTATGGTAGGGCATCCTATATGAGGTAGTCACGGTTAGGCCATAGTGTGTTTAAATGCATAGTATTCCTGAATACAAGGTAGCATTGATTGGATATGCATTAAGAGATTTTATAAATCTTGTAAGTATGCATTGAATGGATGCATATGTAAAGCCTGAGTAAATTTTGTAGATATGCATACATAAGTGTGGGTGCAAATGTTGTGATGCATTGCATGAATGCATTGAGAAGTGCATGTGTTATTATGACTAACCAATGGATGAAATGATGAATTGATGATAATTCTAGAATCCTTTCAAGAGCTGTTATGAATGCAAGATGGTAAGTGCATGAAGAGGGTAGTCATGATCGATTGGCTGTCAGAAATACTCTATGGAAGGGCAAGGTGATACAAATAATATGCCTGTGAAGTAAGGAGTATCTAAACATTTCCTTTAAATTGCATAAATGATGTGACTATACCTTGCAATTTTAGTATGATAATGATTCACGTGAAGTAAATAAGTTTTGGTAATATTGATGCGATTAACAGCTGGAAGTATCTGAATTCTATAATTTTGAAAATGCTTCAGTGATTGTTGCAGCAATGAAAAAGTTATATGCATCAAGACTTACCAAGTGTTTGGCTGATTGAAGTTCAGGTTTCAGGTAGATTGTTTGGGGCATGGCAATGAGGGTAATACCATGACAAAGGCCAAAATCTAAGAGCCAAAACTCATGAGAAGAGTCTCATGGTTGTGAAAATAGTTTGTAGGAAGAATGGGTTGTCAATTTGAACTTGTAAATTTCAAATGTGAGAAATTGTTGACAACTACTAATCACTATTAGCTTGCATAGAATTGTGTCAGGAGGACGTGTTGTAAGTGGGTGTTCATGTTATGCTAGTAAGCATAAAATTATAATGGGTATAGTGGTGCTGCTTGCAAAGAGACCAACAAATGAGGATCACCTCATTGACAAGAAAATCAATTTCTGTAGTAGACAGGCATTAGAGGAAATTTGGGGTCTAAAATGGGCCTTATAAGAAAACATGCCAAAATAAGTTTTTGTGAGTTGGAATTCAAGAACCAATAGGATTTCAATAAAATAAGTCAACCATAATGGTTGAATTGGCATATTTGTCATTAAAAAAAACTACTTTTTTTGTTCGTATTTTTGACATATCTCATTGTGTTTTTACTCAAATTTCAATCGGGAGAGCTCAAATTCCGCATCCAATGAGTACCCACACTGCATACTTTTGATGTACCTTGCTACCCCAAAAACAAGAAATACCTGAAAAAACGTGATGATGACATCATCATCACATTTTTTCAGGTATTTCTTGTTTTTGGGGTAGCGGGGTCTGTAAAAAGTATGCACTGTGGGTACTCGTTGGATGCGGAATCAAATTCCGCATCCAACGAGCTATCCCGATCGAAATTTGAGTAAAAACACAGGGAGATATGTCGAAAATACGAACACAAAAAGTAGTTTTTTTCTTTCTTCCTCCAAAATTAATCAATATTATTTTATTATTTTAACTATTATTTTATTATTTTCCTTAGGAGGCCCATTTTAGACCCCAAAATTCCTCTAATGGTTGCAAATTCATATGGAATTTAATTGCTAATGTCGTTGCTTGGTTATGGAACAATCAAATTTAGATTGTATTAGTAAATAATGATTGACTGTTTGGCTACTTGATGAATGTGATAGGGGTACACATTGTAGGAAGACCATGTGTGATGGCCTGCAGGAGCCAAACTTCAGGGGAAGGTTTCCCCTATCTTGGAAAGGGGTTTCGGGAGAAACTCCATTGGACATTCTGGAAATGTCCCATCTAATGTCAAAAAAGGACATTACATGGAAGAAATCAAACATAATAGTTTTACAGTCATTTGAAAGTCACTTACAACTTATTGTCACAACCAAATTAGAGTAATTTAGAACATCTCTTGGATTTATTTTTCTAGGGAAAGTACAATTTTACATCGAGTATTTTTTTTTAATTTCTTGAAAATTTGGAGATGTTACACAGAATATCTGGTCCATGAAAATTTGTGCGACTGAGGAGTCAGTATACTAATGGATGAGTGCTCAAAAAATGACTATATTTGTAGATTCAATCAACCACAACCAAGATTGCGGTCTTCCCTCCATATTTAGGGATCCCTTCAATGAAATCCATCAAAGTATCTGTGCAAATCCTTTTAAGGATGGGTAACGGTATGAGCAATATGGGAAGGAGTGTAGTTTCAACCTTGTGGCACTGATAGGTAGCACATTCGGAAACCATCTGTTCAATTTCTCATTTCGTTCCCTTCCAAAAGAAGTTACGTCATGCCCACTCATACGTTTTGAGCAACCTAGAGTGCCATGTTGATGGAGAAGCATGGAGTTCATAGAAGACCGCATGTTTAAGATCTATGCTTTAGGGAAGCACCATACGACCCTTGTATCTAAGAGAAGAATCATCCCAAGAGTAATGTGGTACAACATAAGGGTTACTGTCCAAATGTTGGATGACTTCAGATAAGTAAGATTCATTAGCATAGCCTTGTTGACCTAAGTGTAACCAATTTGGAATAGGCATAGAAATAGATGAAAGAGAAACATGGTCATCAAATGTGTAGGAAAGAGCATATGCCATAAGATTGTCCTTACCCTTCTTGTAAGTGATCTCATAGTCATAACCCATGATTTTTCTAACCCATTTCTGTTGTGTTGGGGTGAGCCCCATTGTTCTAGGAAATATTTCAAACTTTGGTGATCAGTCTTGACGCAAAAATGATTCCCTGAGAGGTATCGTCGCCACTTCTGTACTACATGAAAAATAACCATAATTTCCTTCTCATATGTAGAGGCAGCTAAATTCTTACCAGAAATGGATTTGCTAGTGAATGCAATGGGATGTTCATCTTGAAGGGGAACATCACCAGTCCATTGTCGCAAGAATCACTCTCAATAGTGAAGGGATTGAAAAAATAAGGCATAGCTAGAACATGTGTGGTACACATAGGCTGTTTTAGTTTGTCAAATGCACACTCAAAAACATGTGTCCATGTAAAAGCATCATTTTTAGTAGAGTTTTTAATGGAGCTGCAAACTTCCCATAATCCTTGACAAACTTACGACAGTAGCAAATCGATCCAAAAAACCCACAAAGGCTCTTCAGGGTCTGAGGATGTGGCCAATTTTTCATGCCATCTATTTTGGCAGGATCTATGTGAACCCCTTGTGCTGAAACAATATGACCAAGATACTCTACTCACTTCTTCCCAAAAGCACATTTAGACTATTTGGAACAAAGATGATGATCACATAAAAGTTGCAGTATAAGATCCAGATGTTGGAGATGCTCAGCCCATGTTTTACTATAGATGAGGATATCATCAAAGAGTACTAGAATGAAGTTTGACAAGTAGGAATGAAATATTTTATTCATCAATGCCTGAAATGTGGAAGGAGCATTCGTGAGGCCAAATGGCATGACCAAAAATTCATAGTGGTCATCATGTGTGCAAAAATTTGTTTTAGGGATATCATCCTCATGAACTCGAATTTGGTGATACCCCAAACAAAGATCCAAATTGGAGAGAAAATAAGCACCATGAATCTCATCTAGAAGCTCATAAAAAATAAGAATTGTAAACTTATCCTTGATTTCGATGTGATTAAGTTCATGAAATGCAATGCTGAGGCACCATGGCCCATATTTTTTCAGACAAGGAGAATGGGTGAAGAGGAGGACATGGTACTAGGGAGAATAATACCTTACTTTAGTAAGTTGCAAACAAACATCTCAATATCTGCCTTCTGTTGAAACGGGTAGCGATAGGGTGTGATGTTGGGAGGGACGCTTCCAGGAAGGAGTGGAATATGATGGTCCTCTGGTCTTGAAGGTGGAAATCCCATTGGCTTAGCATAAACACATGCATATCAATCCAAAATGTGTTGTAGATCCAAGGGAGCAGTTGAAACCGCTGAAAGTTGCATCTGAATGAAATGGAGCTGAGTGATGATACCATGTGAATTCTTCTTAAGGAGATTTTCCATGTAATGTGAACCGATGATGCTGAGAGACCCTATTTTTAATCCCTTCAATGTTTGTTTGTTCCCATTGACTGAAAACTGCATCCACAATTCAGCAAAATCCCATAAAATGGGTTCAAGTGTACGTAACCATTGAGCACCCAAAACCACATCGCATCCGCCTAAGGGTAAGGAAAACGTGTCAGAGCGTAAGTTATAATCCCCAATAGAGGTTCACACATTACGACACTTCCCTTTACAAGGTAAGGTTCCTCCATTGGAAATCATGACTTCAAAGTTGGAGCAAGAATGAATAAAACAATTATCCTATTTGGCGATCCTGGGGTCAATGAAGTTATGAGTGCCACTAGAATCAATGAGTATTGTAAGAGGGAGATTTTTGAAGAAACCCCTAAACTGCATGGTTTGCGGGGTGCTGACTCTAGCTAATGCATGGAGAGATATCTATGTTTGGTCATCTTGAACAAAAGGGTCAACATGAAGCTATTGAATGTCTCCCTCATCATCTACCGGATCCTTAGTATCATCAGAAATTTTAGGGGTAGGCATAGAATCCACATCCACGAGATAGAGCTTTATCTCAAAACATCAATGTCCTCAAGTGAATTTCTTGTCACATTTATAATGAATCCCTTTTTCCCTACGTGCCCACATCTCGGCTTCATAAAAATGATTGATAGGAGTGGTTCTAGGAGCTGGCATAATTTGAGGTCTTTAGGGAACCATATTTATGAATGGAACAAAAGTGGATTTGGAGCATTGTTGAGCCCTGATCTTGTCCTCCACTAACATAGCCAACCCTAGGTCTTCCATAATTGTGTTGGGACAAAACAGTTTAACCTCAGATCGGATTGCATCCTTTAGACCACTGATAAAACAAATCATGTAGAATGCATCAGGAAATCCTTCTATGTGATTGTCCAATTTCTCAAATTATGTTTGATACTCCCTCACAATGCTAGTTTGGCCAATTTTGGTGAGTTCTCCTGTGAAGTCATCAAAAGTACTAGGGCCAAATTGTTGCAAAAGGAGTTGGAAAAAATCTGTCCATTTTGGCTCTGCATGAACTTTGATGTACCAATAGAACCATTAAAGGGCCTCATCTTTGAAATGAAAGGATGCAAGTGGGAATTTATTGACATCAAAAGTGCTATGCAAACTGAAATATTGTTCTACCTTGTAAATCCATTGAGTTGGATCATGACCATTATATGAGGAAAATCAAGCTTCGTGCCATGAAAGTTGCTAGAGGAAGAGAACCCAGTGTCTACAGAAGACTCAAGCTGTCGTCGGTTGCTCATGGGTGAATGTTGAAGATGAAGGTCAACAATTGTTTGATCCAGATCTTCGAGTTTGTTCTTCATGGAGAAAAGTTCTTCTTCTATTTGTTTATTTGCTCCTACGTTGGTGACAACCACACACACACACACACACACACACACACACACACACACACACACACACACACATATATGTATGTATGTATGTATGTATGTATGTATATATGTATGTATATGTATATGTATATGTAGATATATATATACATATACATATATACATATACATATATACATATACATATATACATATATATATAGGGAAATGGGTAGAAAAACAAAAATGGAAAGGGTTTCAGAAAAGGAAAATCTAGAGCTGGGAAAAATGCGGGTGCATAATTGGGGTTTGACTGGATTCTGGACACTTTATGAGGGACAAGGAAGCAGAAAATGAGAATTTCAGAAGCAGGTTGAAAGAATGAGAAAGTTTGTTAGAGAGATACAAGGAAGCATAAATGGGAAATAAACATAGTGGAAAAATTCGAAGGCGTTTGGGTGAGAATCAGAAAAGTTATGGAAAACCCTAAAAGTAAACAAATGTGGAATTCTGGGCTTTAGGAAGTGGAATTTTGGGCTTCGAGAAGGAAATATGTAGAATGGGATTATGGGGGTTATAGTGAATTTTCAAGGTAAATGGAGCTAAATCAAAGAAGATATGGCCAAAAATTAGAACTTATACTTTTTTTTTGTTCAGTGGAAATGATATGTGGCAGTTCTGGAAATCTGTGCTTTATCAAGTAGAAATGGATATGGACTCTAGGTATGTTCATCTTCCTAAAGGTTCAAGGGATTCAATTGGCCACCAATGATGTCTAATGGCTTGTGTATTGGGGCAGTATTCCTCACTCCATGATTCAAGTAAAACTAATAACCATTTTTCCACAAATGAAAGGTCTTGGTTTACCTCACAGCTGGAACTAGTCAATCAGGTAGGGGTCGTTGCCCTTTTCTCTTGACAGGTCCTCTTAATGGCTAGCTACTTCGAGGTTCCTGTGGTACTCCTCACAATGAGTTTTAAGTCTATGCCCAAGTACTTCCCACAATTAAGCGGATTTGGTTTATTCGTTGATCTGAATGAATAATACTAATGAAAAGAAGAAGAAATACTGCAATAATCACAACAACAAGAAGCACTGCAAAAGGGGAAAAATGGCAGAAATTCCACCCTACGAGCCCAAGAAAGATCTATGATACCATATGTGAGGAACCTCCTGCAATAAACAATGAGAATCCATGATATAACAGAAATAAAAAAACACATAAGAGATTTTATTGATTGCATGCCACATCGAGGGGGAAACCTCCTTTGAGCAAACTCAATACAAATAACTCTTGGATTTATACATTGGCCTTAACATGTACTTATATACTAATTCTAATATAGAAAACTATTACTCCCCATGAATGTGGGATAATACAACATACTAATGGGATGACTTAGAAAGCATATGCGTCCAAAAAAATATACTAACAAAATAAAGAGGAGGGTTGACATGGGTTCTTAACACTATGCTTCATCTCTACCAATCCACATGGTTAATATTCCCTTGTCTTTCTCAACTGTTTGGGTGATCAGTCTGTCCAACTGGAGTTCGTAGGTTATCCATCTTGATTCCCTCTCTACATGAGATTCGCAACTCAGTGACTGCACTTCACTTGGAACAATCTTGCAAGCTTCTTCCACTTGGATTTTTTCCAGGTACACTTCCTGTTCGAGAAAATCACAACTCTTCCTACCTACACCAAAGGTATATTTTGATTCCTTACCTACCTTAACCAAAGAACATGGGTGGATGGGGCTCCAAGCCATCATACAAGCTTTTGTTCGTTCTCTATTCTTCTGTTGTCCTTTTTCTTAGGTGTGTAAGAACCTATATGCTACCATTAATCATGCCATCCCCTTCAACAAACAACCTTTGTTCTTCAATATCATCTAGGAACTCCTACTCATACAGAACTAAAGTTCTCAAGCATCTACTCGATGCATCCTCAACTACTTGAGCAGTTGCTACACAATATGTCTGAAAACCTTGGTTTTTCTCCATGGAAATGCTTAAGTCAGTAGGCTTCTACAAGCTCATTAAAGCTGAATCCATGATCCCCTCCAGGGTCTCCATCAATTTCTCCAAACGCATGATCGATTCTTTTCTAACTATCTCTTCTCTTGGTCCATTATCTACATGATTTTTTAGTTTTGTCGCGTCCATGGAAGGAATCACTTTCATAGATGTGACCTTCCTACTTATTTGTGGTTTCCTTACTATCTACACATAAATAGGCTCATCTCGTGCAACAAATGCTAGACACTCCAAATGTGGCATGGGAGTTTCCTTGGCTCCCCTCAGGAACTCATGTCCCAACACCACATCAAATTCATCCAACGAAACCACGGTAAAGTTCTCTTCACCCGCCCACTCTCCAAGTTTCAAAGAGACTTGGTTATCCACACATACAACCTTCTATACTACTGAGTTTTCTTCTTTGAACGAAGTCTGTCCCGACTCAATTCACAACTTGAGTCACTTAGCTACATCTTCCTTCACAAAGCTATGCACTGCATCGCTGTCTACCAAAGCTAATACTTTCTACCCATTCAATTCCATCGACACATAACACATCCTTGCAAAATCTACTTCCTGATATTAATCTTCACAGTGATATAGGAACTCAAGCATAGTCTCATCAAAGATTAATTATCAAATAACACATGAAATGGTGTAATCGGACTACAAAATGAGTATCCGCTATGTATAATCAGATGAAAGAAATGATGATACAATATAATGTCATGCTACAAGCATGAATGAGGAGACAATTTGAATTCCTAAGGAGGTCATTCGAATTGAATGAGTGAGTCTAGATTAACTGAATGTAAGCCATATTCAACACTCCAGTTAACCATTGATCAAAACCCTAATTGACTCAACTGAGCCCTAACTGAAGTCGGAGTGCAATAAATGACTAAGTCTCAACTGAAAAAGATCAGACACATGTCACAACAAGCCAACCATCAAGACTTAGCACTTCAATGACTCAAATGAACCTCGATGAGGTTAACTGAAGTCGAACTAAACATCAAAAGTGGTTGGAGGTGCCCCTATTGACTCCAGTTCATTAAATAATCAATTTAATGAGAGGAGGCTCCTTCACTACCCTGTTTAACTGATTGTAACCATCAGTTAGCAATAAAGTGCATTAATGACACTCAGATCACCCTCAAAGTGCTCCAGTTAGCCTCCCTGAATGTAGGAGAAGGCTAATTTAGCATCCTTGACTGAAGGTAGGCATGGGTGTGACTGGATGATGTCATTTAATGCTCCACTGATGTCAATTAATGTCAATAATACTTAGGATAGTGGTTTAACTAGGCCAATTTGACCAAAATGAGTGTGTATGGTGGTAAATGTCTCCAACACCCCCCCTTAAGCTATACTCAGGAGGAGATAGAAAACATAAATGCATAAAATGCTAGGGCCCTAGAAACTAAGGCCATAGGTCACCCTGTACAATGCTGAAACTGAAACAATGCTAAAAAACAAACCAAGTGAGGAAAAGAGGGAAAACCCAATGGGAAAACCCCCCCTCAAGCTGAACACTAAAAGTAGTTTGAATCACCCTGATGAACTCACCCCAAATAGTGAATGAAGGTAAGTGAACTTCTTTTCTGAAAAGCTCTTGGTGAATATGTCTACAATCTGCTCATCAATCGGGCAGTATTGTAGAATGATGGTCCTGTCATGCACTAGCTCCCTGATATATTGCATGTGGATCTCTACTTGCTTGGTCCTCTTCCTGGTAACTAGATCCATGGATATCTTAATAGCACTTTCATTTTTACAAAAGAGTATAGTGGACAAATTACTACCAAGATCAAACTCTGAAAGAATGCCTTGCAACCAAACTGCTTGGATGCAAGCATTCACCGCTCCTCAATACTTGGCCTCTGCTGAAGATAGTGTTATGGCAGCCTGCTTTTTGCTTGACTAGAAAATGGGGCCACCACCAAACATGAATACATATCTAGAAGTAGACTTTCGATCAATAGAATCACCCACCCAATCAGAATTTATGTATCCAACCAGCTCTAGCTTGGAGTCTGCAGCATAGTGAATGACATAGGTCCTGGTTCCCTGAATATACTGGAGGATCCTCTTGTCTGCCTTCCAATGAATATCATGAGGCTGATACATGTATCTTGATACAGAAATCATGGAATAACAAATATCATGCCAAGAATGTGTCAAGTACAACAAGCTACCAATCAGCTGTCGATAGATAGTGCAGTCCATGGGAGGTGTGCTTTTCCCTTCTTCAAGGCTGATCCCTGAAAGGAAAGGGAATGGTGCAGGCGTACAATCAGAAATTTTAAACTTGACTAAAAGGTATGAAATTTATTTGGACTGAGTGACCATTATCCCATCATAATTTTGCTCAATTTTGAGCCCCAAAAATTGTTTTAGGAGCCCCAAATCACTCATTTCAAAGGCATTGTGGAGAGCAGTTTTGATGGCTAAAATGGAGGAAACTGTGCTACCTGTGATCAGTAATTCATCAAAATATAAAAAAATGATAATTATATGACCATCATACTACTGTAAATACACATTTGGATCTGATCTACACCTTTGGAAGTTTTGCGAGAGAAGGAAGGCATCCATCTTGGAATACCACTCTCTTGGGGCCTGTTTTAACCTGTATAGTGAATTCTTTAGCTTGCAAACCAAAGATGGATCAGTGATGTATCCCTTAGGCTGCTTCATGTATATCTCCTCATGAATATCTCCATGTAGAAATGCTGACTTAACATCCATGTGATGCACTTGCCAGTGCTTGGATGTTGAAATTGCCAAAACAAGGCGGATGGAGTCCATTTTTGCAACCGGTGCAAAGGTCTCATGGTAGTCCACACCTTGGACCTGAGAGAAACCTTTTGCTACTAGAATTGCCTTATATTTTCAGGTGCTTCCATCAGCAGCAACCTTGGTTTGAAACACCCACTTGCATTGAACCAATTTCCTTCCCAGAGGAAGAGAAACTAGCTCCCAAGTAGTGTTTTTCTAAAGAGAATTCATCTCTTCATCCATGGCAACTTGACATCTAAGATCCTTCCGAGCATGGTAGTAGGATTTTGGATCTGAACTAATCATAAAATAGCAAGTTTCAGAAAGAAAATTATCAGGACAAGGGAGCACAATACCTGCTCTTTGGAAATCAGATCGGGTTCTCCTTGGATCATCTGGATTTCCAATGTTATCTCCTGCGGAGGAGAGTGTCTGTCAGGCCCATGTGGGAAGATGATTTTGTAATTCAGGTTCTGATTCAGAATATTATTTTTGCTTCACACTGACATCAGAAATTAGGGGATCCAAATCAGGGTCTTCACCCCCAATTTCATCATCCAAATATTCAGTAGAGTAGGAAGGAAAATCAACAGTTTTCTCCTTCACTAGTTCCACCTCCTGAAGAGGCTCATCAAACTTGACACTTCTCTCGATGATAATCTATTTTGTTTTTCTATCCAACAACTTGAATCCTTTCAATTCATCAAAATACCCAATAAACAGACATTTTGTGCTTTGCGGTTGCAAAGCCCTTCTTTTATCAAGCGGAATTCGGGCCCATTCAGTGGACACAAACACCCGCAGGTTTGACACATCCGCCATGTGTCCGAATTATGCTTAAAAAGGGTTCTTCCATTTCATATATGAGTGTGTCACCCTGTTATAAATTTATTCTACAGCATGCATGGCTTCATCCCACAAATTTGCAGCCAACTTCTTTGATTCCAACATATCGGTGGTCATCTCCTTGAGAGACCGATTCTTCCTTTCCGCTACTCCGTTCTGCTGGGGAGTGTAGGGAATTGAATGTTGGAACTGAATACCACTTTGGGATCATATGTGTAGAAACTCATTACTAACATACTCCCCAGCATTATCAGATCTCAAGATCTTTATCTTAAATCGAGAGGCATTTTCGATCAAGGCCTTCAATTCAAAAAAAAATTCACATACTTCAGACTTCTCTTTGAGAAAGAAGACCCATTTGTACCTTGAAAAATCATCAATAAAATTAAGAAGATACCTTGATACATTCATGGATGTGATAGGAATCAGACCACTGATATCAGAATGTATCATCCCCAATATGCATGTAGCTCGGTTTTCCTTCCCCCGATCGAACTTGTGCTCAGGGTGTTTTCCAATCACACAGCCCTTGCAAATTCCAGTAGTTTCCTTGATCACCGGGAGGCCTTCAACCATGGATTTTTTCTGTAATTTATGCAAATATTTGAAATTAAGATGGACAAACCTCTCATGCCACAGCCTACTAACCTCATTTCCATGAGTTAGCGGAGTGGTGGGCTTTACATCCGACACAAAGTCGGAGAACTCATAGGATTTTGCATGATGGTTTGCAAGGCCTTTAGGAATGAGTTTCCCGGATGCAAGTTCTGTTATCTCAACATCATTTGGGATGAAAGAAACTCTCATAGGTACTTCACTATGTGTCATCTGATAGACACTAAGGAGATTTGATGCCATAGATGGTACATACAAAACATTTGAAAAATAGCCATTTTCAAGATCAACAGTACCTTGTCCTTCTAAAATGATGGTGGAGTCATCTCCCGTGTGGATGGGGATGGATTTGCCTGTCTCCAAGGATGAAAAGGATTCTCTTTCAACCATCATGTGGTTCAAATCTCTAGAATCAATCAAGAGTGATTTGGACTTCGAAGTGCTTGCCATGAGGGCATGACCTTTCTCATGTTGTGGTACCCGATCTTGCTGATCTCTCCTCCGAAATATTTCCAGAAGATTGATGTGATTTCTCTCAAGGAGAGAGGTAGATTCATCAAGATTCTTCTTCATGTAGGCATGTTCAGGGTGGAAGCCCTTCCTGAAATATGAAAACTTGACTTTTTCCTTGCCATGATGCCCTTTTCCTTTGTTCTTCCTTGATCCGATAGACTCATAATGCTGCTGGTTTTCAACTCTAGGCTTAGGAGCTTCAAATTTGGTTTTTGTGTTCTTCTGTTGGTTTCCTTTACTCTTCAGATCTTTGTGCCCCGATACACGGAGGGCTTGATCACGGGAGGATCTGATGATCCCCATCTAGACAAGCTTATCATGTTCACTTGTTAGGGACTCAATGAAGGCATTGAGTGTAGGCATCTTCCATCCAGGGGTTGTGAGCTTCCCCACACGGAATGTAGAAACAAAAACTGAATAATCAGCTCCAAGTTTGGAGAGTATGGCGAGGATGAGCTGATCATCCTCCTTCTCCACTTTTCATTGTTTCAAGAGTAAAACAGTGTGCTTGAACTTTGTGAAAAAATAATTCATGGTCTCGAAATTGGAAGGTTGGAGAGACATCAATTCATTTTCAAGCTGGTAAACTCTCAAATCATCCTGATTTCCATACATTGCTTCCAATTTGTCCCAAATTTCTTTTGGAGTCTTCAATCCTGCAAGATGGAAAAGGAGATCCAGGGAAATTGAGAGGCACAAGAACCCGAATGCTTCATCCTTCTTGTTCAAGAATCTTGATTTCTCTATTGCTGAACCAGGATCATCTTCAGTGTCCATGGTGACTCTATATAGTCCTATGGAGCGTAGATGAATATCCATGTCACCTTTCCATGAGTGGAAATTGTATGGAGTCAAAAGATCTATTGAGGAGGCCATCTGGATCTGCTGGAGCGAATGCTTCACCTATAGAAAACCTGAAAATCACAACAATGTAAGGTCGTACAGCCTGCACATTTTAGGATTTCATCACACCCAGCATAGTTAATCAAGCAAGCTTGACCAAAAAGTTCTTTACTTGGGGTATTAAGTGGTAAGCCTTGGCTTCTAGAGCAGTGCTGGATTTTTGAGCTATTGCTCAATTTTCATGTAGAAATATGTCAAAAGTATTGTTTTTGAGAGATAAAGCTTCATCCTATCATGTGCTCTGATACCATATTAATATTCACAGTGATCTAGGAACTCAAGCAGAGTCTCATCAAAGATTAAATAACAAACAACACATGGAATGGTGTAATCGGACTACAAAATGAGTAGCCGCTCTATATAATCAGATGAAATAAATGATGGTACAATACAATGTCATGCTACAAGCATGAATGAGGAGACAATTTGAATTCCTAAGGAGGTCATTCAAATCAAATGAGTGAGTCTAGCTTAACTAAATGTAAGCCATAGTCAACACTCTAGTTAACCACTAATCAAAACCCTAATTGACTCAACAAAGCCCTAACTAAATTCGAAGTGCAATAAATGACTAAGTCTCAACTGAAAGGGATCAGACACATGTCACAGCAAGACAACCATCAAGAGGTAGCGCTTCAAAGACTCCAATGAACCCCGATGAGGTTAACTGAAGTTGAACTGAACATCAGAAGTGGTTGGAGGTGCCCCTGTTGACTCCAGTTCATTAAATAATCAATTTAATGAGAGGAGGTTCCTTCACTGCTCTGTTTAATTGATTGTAACTATCGGTTAGAAATAAAGTGCATGAATGACACTCAGATCACCCCCGGAGTGCTCCAGTTAGCCTCCCCAAATGTAGAAGAAGGCTAAGTTATCCTCCTTGACTGAAGGTAGGCATGGGTGTGACTGGATGATGTCATTTAATGCTCCACTAATGTCAATTAATGTCAATAATACTTAGGATAGTGGTTTAGCTAGGCCAATTTGACCAAAATGAGTGTGCTTGGTGGTAAATGTCTCCAATACCTGAGTGACTGATGGTTCCTCAAGAACAACATTCAATATTTGCAAAACTCCTATTGAAGGCCTTTCCTCTTGTTATACCACAAACACCTTATGTGGTTTCAACATAAAGTTTATTGAGTAATGGTCTTTCGCAAAAATGTAGTAGGAGACTATCTTAGGATTCTTCCTAGGTCCTTTCACACTTTTGGGTTTCTCTTCCTCATGCTTGGCACCCATCATCAACTTACTCTTCATATTATTATTGAACTTTACTTGAGCTCCCGCTTGGCCATCCTCATTTCCTTTGGAATCACCCTTCCCATCCACATAGTAGTCCGAGAGTTTCTCGACTGTTGAGATTCCTACTGCAAGTGTCTTCACAACTTGGCATCGTAAGTCCATTTGCACCCATGGTTGCAATCCTTTCATGAAGTGATATGATCGATCTTCTTCACTCGTGTCCTTAATTTTTAACATAAGGATGGTGTAATCTCACACATAATCTTGGACCATCTTGTCATGCTTGAGCTTCATCAACTCGTTTCAGGAAATCCAACCCTAATTACCACTTCCAAACTAAGCTTTTAATGCCACCTTCATCTACTCCCAATTATCGGTCTGTTTTTCCTTCCCCTTAGCCACATCTTCTGCACGGTTTCTCCACCATTGCTTAGCGATGACTTTGAGAAAAATTGTTGCCACATTAAACTTCACCTCATTTGAACTACCATTCATCTAATCAAGTTAATTTTTGGCATCCCAACAGAAGTTCCCCAACAACTTAGCATTCCTAGTGTTGTCCTATGGTTCAAGCTCCTTCATGAGGATATTCATGGTTGTAGTTACACCATTTCCGTTAGCTATGACCTTCTTCAATAGAGAAATCATTTTGTCCTTCTCTTTTACTTGATCTTGAAGCTCACACACTAAGTCTTCAAGTTTCTTGACTTGGACATCTGGTTCCTCTCAATTCAAAACATCGTGTTGAAGGGTGTCCACTACATTCATCAAAGCGGCTTTCGAGTCAATAGACTCATTAACTTGAACCAACAACCCATCAAAGTGATCCTTCCGCTGGTGCAAATCTGTCTCCAAGGTGTTGAACTTCTCATCCTTATTGCAGAGTGTTGTGAAGGTCTATTTCGCATTCCTCTCAAGTGATGAAACTCTCATATTAACTAGAGACATCTTCTGTACTAAGCTTCATTCGTTCAATGGTTCCTCCTCTATGTTTGAGTCTATTTCCTTTGGATTATTCATTTTTCTATGTCGTGGGTCATACACTTCCACTAAAGTGTTTGTCCACAAGTCTGCACAACACCCCCTTGCCGAGCTTGGAAAGTATTTGAAACTCCAGGTCAATCCTTATGAACATTCCGACTTCACCTGTCGCAGCTTTCTTCTTTCCTTGGAAACTCATGTCCATAATCTCCTTCCAACACAGGCGACCAGTGCACCTACCTTTGAAACCAACCGGTTACTACTAGTTTCCAAAGTGCAATCCTGTCCGTGCTCCCAAAGAAGACTTCCTACCTTTCACCATTGCAATTACTTCCAATTTCCTGCTCAACATGCTTATGTCTCTAGCTACACCTATGATAGTGGTGGAAGTGCTAAGAGTAACACATTGTCTATCACTCCATAGTCCACTTCCAACTATCTTAGCATTGCAACAACATTCCTTGGTGAATTCTTCTTCAACAAACCCAATCAACTACTTTGTCACTACTCCAGTCAAGCAACAAAAAAATGTCCACAACCGAACTCACACCAACTTTCTATCCTTAAGTGTGGTGAATAACTGTCTATAACCACATCTTCAACTGTAGCTCTGATACCATCTATTATGGGGCTAACTCGAAGCTAGGCAAAACTGACCCATGAGTTCCCATGCGGCACTGTACGAAATCTCACTGATAGCTTGACCAACTCAACAACACTCCAACAGACTACGCCTCTTCGTGAAAACCTTCTTACTTAACCAATTTTTGTGTGAACCTTTATGTTATATTACAATTATATACTTATCCAAATTTTCATTCACTTATGTATCCCACATAAATAGTAAATAACAACTGCAACACTTAGCCAACACAAGATATATGCGAGCAACCCAAACCGGTAATGATAGTATACTTTGCAATTTTTACAAGTTAAAAAGTACAAAGATAGCAGGGGTTCCCATAGGGAAAAATCACCCATGAAGGCACCCAAAATGGTTACCAGTGGAAACCCCAAAATATTCAACACTTAATCCAAATACAGTTTACAAGCTTCAAATCTACACTATTTGTCTAACCATGAGCTTCACCACAGGTCTACCACATGCTTCACCCTTGTTAAGCTAGCAATTTCATGCTTCCTCCTATGAGTGCTCAACACTTCCAACAAGGAATGCTCTTAGCCAGAATCCTCCCATCCACAAGCTTGATAATGCCTAATAGAGACTTCACCAAATTTTCTCATGTGTAAGACATGCCCCTCCTACATCTTGCACCTCTTCCTAGGACAACCGACTTTTTGGGACAACCAAAAATTAGTGTGCCTCTGCCTTACAACCTCTTGTGTCTCCTTCTTTACTTGGATTCCTTGCCCTTGGTCTCTTACCGCACCTTTATACAAGTGTGCACTGTGTGGATGTGACCCCACAGTGGTCACATGCCCCACCAGATATTTCCTCCTCCAACATGCTAATGGCATCACCATTCACAAATTCTTTGTCAGTAGACAGGATTGCTTTCCATGTTGGGTGGCCCAACCCAAAGTTGGGGATTCCACGCACCTTATGTCATGGTGAATTTTCTGCACTTCCAAGATTCCAAGTTGTGCTGTCCAACTAAGTTCTGAACGTGCCAAACAACGAGCTTCCAACCCGTGCAAGGCTTCCCCAGGATTTACATGGTCGAGGAAACTAAGTGAGGTATAATTCCCCAACACTTGGGTGTATGCCCGACTGAGGTCCCATGCTGTCAAGGAGCTCTATGACTTAGTGTGTTTCCTTGCCAAGTCCATGAGTCCACCAACGAATCGTCCAACCTGTCGGGCTCCCAATTCATGTCACTCGGATGACTTGAGTATGCGGAGGTCGACGAAGTGCCCCAAGGCACCGAAGCTGTTACAACTTCCCTCACCAACCATTTGACTTAGAGATTTGAAGCTTGGATTTCAAAAATGGGTGAATAGTATTGCATTCTCAAATCATGTGTAAGACCATTTTTTTTTAAGAAAATGTATATGATATAATATGCTAAAAATGGATATGGTATAATATGGGTAAAGGGGAATGATTTTTCATTTATGTGATATATGAAACCCATTTTAAGTTTGTAACATTCCAAATAAATTTTAAATATTATTTTCACATATTAAAAGGGAATAATGCAAAGTGAATAAAGCTCTTTTTACTCTTTGGATAATTTAAACTTCTTTGCCATGAACCAGAGATAAAACGGAATAATGCAAAGTGAATAAAGCTCTTTTTACTATTTGGAGAATTTAAACTTCTTTGCCATGAACCGGAGATAAAAGACTTGAAGAGTAAGTATGGATGTCATAAATGTATAATCGATGATGACTATAGATGGGGTGGAAGGAAAATGGAAATGGAAAAATAAAAAGAGACAAGCCAAGTTACTACATCTCATCAAATCAAAAGGTCATTTTGTCGAATATAACTCCAAAGTAAACATTTTGTAGCTTTTCATTTGTGGGTATTACAAAATTGAATAAGAAATCATCAGTTTCACATCAAACCATTAACTTCACCTCGCTTAATTATCATTATATTAAAATTTCAAGGACTCCTTAACGATGGAAACCCCATATAATCTAAAGCTAGTAGAGACATAGGCTAGTTTCTTTAGATTCAAAAATTATAATTGGTGAGTCGATAGGAATTACATTTTAGCGGTAAGTTTTTTTGGGTAGGAGAGCCTCATGACTCTTTTCCAGCTAAGTATCATTGATGATGAAAATCATCAATAACTCTCTGATGTGATAGGATTGTTGGTGTCGATCATAAGGGAGACAACTTAGTTAGGGAGTGATAATCAATCTCCCTACTTGGTTTGGGAAATTGAAGGTATACATCCTCCTAGATGTATCCATGGTGCTTGGCTTGATGGGATATGGTGGTTTGACCTATAGAGGATGATGATGGTGTTAATGTAATTGTAACTTCAGAATGTATTCACTTGTATTTCTTATGTATTGTAACCTGATGTTTATTTTGAGATGTGTCTGTAATGTATTTGAGTCATTTCATGCCCCAATGTTCCTATCAATAGGTTCTATAATGTAAACAAGTCATGTCAAGTCATTGTGGGTAACCCTCCTATTGATCAAGGTTTAAAGTCCCCACATTTCCGGGGCACTAAGGTTCTTAGACTCTCCTATAGAAGTCGGCCCTAGTTGGTTATTGTCAAGTCGGGAATTAGTATAAATAGAGAGTGAGTCTCTCTATTTATCACACACTCACTCACACTCAATTGTAGCGCATAGCTAAGGAAGAAGAAGACATTGGGGCTAGGAAGAAAGAGGCTATTGCTATCGGGATATCATCTTACTATTTTGGGGTTTTACTTTTGGTGTTGATTCTATCTCTGAGGAAGTTGTGGGGTTTTCTCCGTTTATGGTTTCCTCGAGGAAAAACACTGTGTTCATTGTCTCTTGTGTTTGATTGTTGTGCTTGTTATTCTCTTAGTTAAAGATCCTAATATAATGCTAGCTTAAATTTTAAAAATCTAACATGGTATCAGAGCTAACCTGAGAAGAAGACACTGTGCAGCTGCGGGAACTAGGGCTTCCTACTTTGTGGATATCCCTCCACATATTTTCATCAAAAGAAGGTTGTATTAACTCTCCTCCCTAGGGCACATATTTCTATTGAAGTAGAATCCAATTCTGAGCTTTTTCAGTTTTGGACCTGACACTACTGCCGAAAATTAGGGCTTTACACAAAAGTGGAATTTTTTAGTGAGCCCAGGCCTAGATTGATCTCCTCCTCAAAATCAAAGTTTAGAGATCAAGATCAAAGAATTTGGTTGGACAGAACTCCGGAAAATACAAACCCTAATTTTCTCCTAAACCAGCACTGCAGAATTTCAGCTCCAAATCCAGATTCGACATCTTGACCTGGTAAGATCTAAATCTTTTGTATTTCGATTGAGGTTCTCAATTAAGATGTCTCATCATACCAAGATTGATGAAAAGCTTGAGGGAGCTAATAAATTCTGAGCTTGGAAGTATAGGATCTCCTTGGTCCTAGAAAAAAATGAGTTGGACTCCTATATCAATGAGGAGGTTCTAGTTCCAGAGGGAAATGAGGCTAAGGCCTTACACAAGAAGAAGTTGGTTATGGCAAAGAGGATTATTGCTGATTCAATCAAGGATCACCTCATACCACAGGTGTCTTCCCTAAAGAGACCTAAATCTATGTTTGATGCCCTAACCAAATTGTTTGAAGGGAAGAACATAAACTGGAAGATGACTCTAAGAAACCAACTAAAGAATGTAAATATCCAGAATGCAGAGACCATCCAGTCTTACTTTACAAGAGTCTCTCAGATCAAGGAACAACTGGAAGCAGTAGATGAAAAAGTGGAGAATGCAAAGATTGTAATGAGTACCTTGAATGGTCTCCCTAGATCATGGGACTCTTTCATTCAAGGAATCTGTGCCAGAAAGAAGTTAGTCAAGTTCAGTAGACTATGGGAAGAATGCTCTCAAGAAGAAGATCGAATAGCATCTTGAGAAGAAAAGATGGGAAGTGAAGATCAAGCTCTCACAATACACTCCAATAAAACTAGAAGAAGTTCTCATCACCCCAGAGGTAATCCCTTCCACAAAGATAACACTAGAAAATATTTGTCTAGAATCAGATGTTATACATGTGACAAGAAAAGACACTATGCTAGAGAATGTCCTAGAAACAAAAATGTCTCTCACAAGAAGAAGGGAAACAAGAGAAGACATCATGCTCATGCTGCAGAGGATGATGAACCTTCCACAAAGAGAACCAGATATGAAAGTGAAGACTCTTCAAGTGATGAATAATATGTTTTGATTTCTGCTCTCATGAGAAACATTACTCATGGAAGCAATGATTGGCTTATAGATAGTGGAGCTTTCAAACATATGACAAGATTCAAGGAATCCTTTGTGAAACTATCAGAACATGAATCACCACACAAGGTGAAACTTGGAGCTGACTACCATTATCCAATAAAAGGTAATGGGGAATCCTCCTATAAGCTAGACTCTAGAAAGTCTATGACAATGAAGTATTGTTTGTACTAGGACTAAAGAAGAACCTCATCTCCATATCTGCATTAGATGCAAAAGACATGAGAGTTGCATCTATATATGGCCAAGTTATCGTGTGGACAAAGGGAAAGACTATTAATTATGTAGTAATGATTGGAGAACAAGAAGGAGGTCTATACAAATTGAAGGGCCATCCAAAACAAGCCTTGGTCCATGACATAGAAGATCCAAATGAACTTTTGCAAAGAAGGCTTGCACATGTGCATTACAGAGCACTACCACTTGCAAGCAAAGCTATTGAAGGTCTTCTAGAAATTCAAGCAAAACATGATGGGGTCTGCAAAGGATGTGTGAAAGGAAAGAACACAAAGAAGACATTTCCAAGTAGCGAGAGCAAGGCAAAAGGAATCTTGGAAATCATCCACTCCGATGTATGCGGTCCAATGTCATCAAGTTCATTAAGCGGGTATGTATACTATGATGACTTTTCTAGGAAGACATGGATTTACTTCATGAAGAACAAGGATGAAGTATTCAGCAAATTCAAGGAATTCAAAGCCTTGATCAAGAACCACACTAAAAATAAGATCAAGACCTTTCGATAAGATAATGGTGGAGAATTCACATCAAATGAATTCAAAGAGTTATGCAAAGACATAGGGATGAAGAGGGAGTTATCCACTCCATATAATCTACAACAGAATGGGGTTGCAGAAAGGAAGAATAGAACTATCATGGAAGCTGCAAGAGCAATGATTCATGATCAAGATCTTCCCATGCATCTATGGACAAAATCTGCCAGAACAGCGATGTATATACAAAACCGTACTCCACACAAAGTACTCGAGAAAAAGACACCAAAATAAGTCTTTTCTGGAAAGAAACCAGAAGTCAGCCATCTCAGAATATTTGGCTGTCTAGTGTACATACACATTCCAAAAGAAAAGAGGACAAAATTAGATCCTTCAAGAAAGAAGGGTGTATTTGTGGGATACTCTGAAAGCTTGAAGGCTTACATAATATACTTCCTAGGATTCAAGAAGATCGACATATGCAAGGATGTAACATTTGACGAAGACTCAGCCTACAACAAATCTAGAAAGAAACCTGCTAAAGTTCCTGAAGAAATGGAAACACCCAGAATTCATGACACAACCATGAACGAAGAAACTCAAGAAGAAGATCGAGAATTTGAAGAAACTCAAGAACCTATAGATCCACCTCAAGAGAAGAATCCTCATAAGAAGAAACCTTCTTGGGTATGAGAAGCTATCCAAGGTGCGGAAAGATATGGGGCTCTAGAAGAGAATCATAGAGAAAGAAAGAGGACCAGGTCCTAAACCAAATACGTAGCATTATTATGTGATTTCATCAATAAAGAACCTTCCAATTATGAAGAAGCGCCAGAACAAAAAGAATGGAAGGATTCTATGATAGAAGAGTATCAATCAATCATGAAGAATGATGTTTGGGATGTTGTCACAAGACCAGAAGGGAAGTCTGTTGTAACTTCCAAATGGATCTACAACATCAAGCATACTGCAGATGGTAGCATAGAAAAATATAAAGTAAGATTTGTTGCTCGTGGTTTCTCCCAGAAAGAAGGAATATATTATGAAGAAACTTTTGCACCTGTAGCCAGATACACTTCCATCAGATCAGTACTTGCTCTGGCGATAGTGATGAAATGGAAGATACACCAAATGGATGTCAAGGCTACTTTCTTGAATGGTGTAGTAGAGGAAGAAGTGTATGTGGAGCAGCCACTCGGTTTTGAGACACATGACAGGGAGTCTCATGTGTGTAGATTGAAGAAATCCCTGTACAGTTTGAAACAGGAACCCAGGACATGGTACAACAGAATTGACAGCTTTCTATCCAGTTTGGGCTTTACCAAGAGTAAAGCAGATTCCAACCTTTACTACAAGGTTGAATATGGAAACCCAGTGATGCTCCTACTATATGTAGATGATCTGTTTGTAACAGGTATGGATGGGTTGATTACTGATATGAAGAGGAAGCTTCCTGTCGAGTTTGAAATGAAGGACTTGGGTATGATGCATTATTTTCTAGGCATGGAGGTGTGGCAGAATACAGATGGAATCTCCCTCGGACATGGGAAGTATGTAATAGAGATCCTGAAGAGGTTTGGGATGATGGACTGCAAGGCCATGACCACACCTATGGCATCGAACCTAAATCTATTAAGTGATGCTTCATCAGAAGCGGTTGATTCTATGATGTATTGTTAGATGATTGGGTCCTTGATGTACCTGACGAACATGAGACTAGATATTTTCTTTGCTGTGAACACCTTGAGCCAGTTCTTGACAGATCCGAGACATGTTCACTTGATTGCTGCAAAGCATATTCGAAGGTAATTGAGGGGTACAATTGATTATGAGATCAAGTATGAGGTGAATCAGAAGATTAACCTGGAGGGTTATGTTGATTCAGATTGGGCAGGCAGTTCCATTGATAGGAAGAGCACTTCAGGGTGTTGCTTCAGTATGGGATCAGGTGTGATCTCTTGGTTTAGCAGGAAGCAATCCCATGTGGCACTAAGTATAGTTGAAGCAGAGTATGTCATAGCTTGTTCAACTAGTTGTGAGGCAGTATGGCTAAGGAATCTACTATCTGATTTTTTTGATCTCCAGTTGGACGCTACTTGTATATATTGTGACAACCAGAGTTGTGTGAAGTTGTTAGAGAACCTGGTTTTCCATGAAAAGTTGAAGCATATCGATATCAAGAATCACTAAATCAGGGATATGGTGTAGAGGGGAGTAGTGAAGCTCCCGTATGTTGCAACGGACGAACAGATAGCTGATGTGTTGACGAAGCCATTGGCTAGAGTGAAGTTTGAGTACTTCAGGGAGAATATTGGTGTTCTCCAGATAGAGGTTCCTTCCAAGGGGAAGTGATAAGTCCATGAGCCATTCTGACATGGTGAGAGGATTGATTCCTTCCATGTTCAGATGTAATGGCTGATCCATTCTGTCATGGTGAGAGGATTGGTTCCTTCCATGTCAGATATGAGTGTTGAGCCATTCTGATATGACTGTAGGATTGGTTCCTACATGATCAGATATAAGGTATATTTCCATTCTTGGAATGGAGGTGCTTGGTCAGTTACAAGAAATACTTGGTCTAGGACTGAGGGCCATTCTGATATGACTATGAGATGTGTTCTCACATGATCAGATATGAGTGCATGTCCATTCTAATGAGATTGAGGGATGTGTTCCCACTTGATCAGATATAAGGGTTGTTGCCATTCTTTGAATGGAGGCACCTGGTGAGTTACCAGGAATCCTCAGTCTGGGACTGAGAGTCATTCTAATGTGACTATGGGATTGGTTCCCACATGATCAAATGTAAGTGCAGATCCTTTCCAGAGATGATAGTAGGTGTGTCCTATCATGCTAGTGGATGTGAGTGCTAGCCTTTCCACAGATGATAGTAGGTGTGTCCTATCATTCTGGTGGATGTGAGTGCTATTCCTTTTCACAGATGGTAGTAGGTGTGTCCTACCATGCCGATGATTGTAAGTGCTGTGCCTTTCCACTGATGGTAGTAGGTGTGTCCTACCATGCTGGTGGATGTGAGTGTTGTTCCTTCCAAGATTCATGATTCATGGAAGCAATGATTCATGATCAAGATCTTCCCATGCATCTATGGACAAAATCTGCCAGAACAGCGATGTATATACAAAACCGTACTCCACACAAAGTACTCGAGAAAAAGACACCAAAATAAGTCTTTTCTGGCAAGAACAGCCATCTCAGAATATTTGGCTGTCTAGTGTACATACACATTCCAAAAGAAAAGAGGACAAAATTAGATCCTTCAAGAAAGAAGGGTGTATTTGTGGGATACTCTGAAAGCTTGAAGGCTTACAGAATATACTTCCTAGGATTCAAGAAGATCGACATATGCAAGGATGTAACATTTGACGAAGACTCAGCCTACAACAAATCTAGAAAGAAACCTGCTGAAGTTCCTGAAGAAATGGAAACACCCAGAATTCATGACACAACCATGAACGAAGAAACTCAAGAAGAAGATCGAGAATTTGAAGAAACTCAAGAACCTATAGATCCACCTCAAGAGAAGAATCCTCATAAGAAGAAACCTTCTTGGGTATGAGAATCTATCCAAGGTGCGGAAAGATATGGGGCTCTAGAAGAGAATCATAGAGAAAGAAAGAGGACCAGGTCCTAAACCAGATACGTAGCATTATTATGTGATTTCATCAATAAAGAACCTTCCAATTATGAAGAAGCGCCAAAACAAAAAGAATGGAAGGATTCTATGATAGAAGAGTATCAATTAATCATGAAGAATGATTTTTGGGATGTTGTCACAAGACCAGAAGGGAAGTCTGTTGTAACTTCCAAATGGATCTACAACATCAAGCATACTGCAGATGGTAGCATAGAAAAATATAAAGTAAGATTTGTTGCTCGTGGTTTCTCCCAGAAAGAAGGAATATATTATAAAGAAACTTTTGCACCTGTAGCCAGATACACTTCCATCAGATCAGTACTTGCTCTGGCGATAGTGATGAAATGGAAGATACACCAAATGGATGTCAAGGCTACTTTCTTGAATGGTGTAGTAGAGGAAGAAGTGTATGTGGAGCAGCCACTCGGTTTTGAGACACATGACAGGGAGTCTCATGTGTGTAGATTGAAGAAAGCCCTGTACAGTTTGAAACAGGAACCCAGGACATGGTACAGCAGAATTGACAGCTTTCTATCCAGTTTGGGATTTACCAAGAGTAAAGCAGATTCCAACCTTTACTACAAGGTTGAATATGGCAACCCAGTGATGCTCCTACTATATGTAGATGATCTGTTTGTAACAGGTATGGATGGGTTGATTACTGATATGAAGAGGAAGCTTCCTGTCGAGTTTGAAATGAAGGACTTGGGTATGATGCATTATTTTCTAGGCATGGAGGTGTGGCAGAATACAGATGGAATCTCCCTCGGACATGGGAAGTATGTAATAGAGATCCTGAAGAGGTTTGGGATGATGGACTACAAGGCCATGACCACACCTATGGCATCGAACCTAAATCTATTAAGTGATGCTTCATCAGAAGCGGTTGATTCTATGATGTATTGTTAGATGATTGGGTCCTTGATGTACCTGACGAACATGAGACTAGATATTTTCTTTGCTGTGAACACCTTGAGCCAGTTCTTGACAGATCTGAGACATGTTCACTTGATTGCTGCAAAGCATATTCGAAGGTAATTGAGGGGTACAATTGATTATGAGATCAAGTATGAGGTGAATCAGAAGATTAACCTGGAGGGTTATGTTGATTCAGATTGGGCAGGCAGTTCCATTGATAGGAAGAGCACTTCAGGGTGTTGCTTCAGTATGGGATCAGGTGTGATCTCTTGGTTTAGCAGGAAGCAATCCCGTGTGGCACTAAGTATAGTTGAAGCAGAGTATGTCATAGCTTGTTCAACTAGTTGTGAGGCAGTATGGCTAAGGAATCTACTATCTGATTTTTCTGATCTCCAGTTGCACGCTACTTGTATATATTGTGACAACCAGAGTTGTGTGAAGTTGTTAGAGAACCTAGTTTTCCATGAAAAGTTGAAGCATATCGATATCAAGAATCACTAAATCAGGGATATGGTGTAGAGGGGAGTAGTGAAGCTCCAGTATGTTGCGATGGACGAACAGATAGCTGATGTGTTGACGAAGCCATTGGCTAGAGTGAAGTTTGAGTACTTCAGGGAGAATCTTGGTGTTCTCTAGATAGAGGTTCCTTCCAAGGGGAAGTGATGAGTCCATGAGCCATTCTGACATGGTGAGAGGATTGATTCCTTCCATGGTCAGATGTAATGGCTGATCCATTCTGTCATGGTGAGAGGATTGGTTCCTTCCATGTCAGATATGAGTGTTGAGCCATTCTGATATGACTGTAGGATTGGTTCCTACATGATCAGATATAAGGTATATTTCCATTCTTGGAATGGAGGTGCTTGGTCAGTTACAAGAAATACTTGGTATAGGACTGAGGGCCATTCTGATATGACTATGAGATGTGTTCTCACATGATCAGATATGAGTGCATGTCCATTCTAATGTGATTGAGGGATGTGTTCCCACTTGATCAGATATAAGGGTTGTTGCCATTCTTTGAATGGAGGCACCTGGTGAGTTACCAGGAATCCTCAGTCTGGGACTGAGAGTCATTCTAATGTGACTATGGGATTGGTTCCCTCATGATCAAATGTAAGTGCAGATCCTTTCCAGAGATGATAGTAGGTGTGTCCTATCATGCTAGTGGATGTGAGTGCTAGCCTTTCCACAGATGATAGTAGGTGTGTCCTATCATGATGGTGGATGTGAGTGCTATGCCTTTCCACAGATGATAGTAGGTGTGTCCTATCATGCTGGTGGATGTGAGTGCTATGCCTTTTCACAGATGGTAGTAGGTGTGTCCTACCATGCCGATGATTGTAAGTGCTGTGCCTTTCCACTGATGGTAGTAGGTGTGTCCTACCATGCTGGTGGATGTGAGTGTTGTTCCTTTCCATAGATGATAGTAGTTGTGTCCTATCATGCTAGTGGTTGTAAGTGCTGAGCCTTTTCACAGATGATAGTAGGTGTATCCTATCATGCTAGTGAATGTGAGTGCTATTCCTTTTCACAGATGATAGTAGGTGTGTCCTATCATGCTAGTGAATGTAAGTGCTAGGCCTTTCTAACATGACTGATTGGTTCCTATCATGGTCAGATGTGAGTGCTAGGCATGCCTTTCTGACATGGTGTTGGATGTGTTCCTCTCATGGTCATATGTAAGTGCTGGGTGGGCCATTCTGACTTAGGGTCATATATAAGCACTGAAGCAGACCTACATGGAGGCTAGGCCTACAACCAGCATGAAAAAGGGCTGGCTGTATAGAACTTCCTATGATGAGAAGAATCATGAGATAGCACCTGTGATGATCTAGTGATGATGATCCAGCACTAATGATCCAGATCCAATGATGATGTTCCAGTGATGATCCAAATCTAGTGATGATCCAGATCGAGTGATGATCTAGATCCGATGGTGAAGATGACTTGAACATGACGAGGACTCGAGGATGATCTCGATGATACAGAGAAGAAGACTTGTGCTAATAAATTGTGTCGAGAGAATACCTTCCTAGTTAAGAGGGAGTGTTAATGTAATTGTAACTTCAGAATGTATTCAGTTGTATTTATTATGTATTGTAACCCGATGTTTATTATGGGATGTGTCTGTAATGTATTTGAGTCATTTCATGCCCCGATGTTCCTATCGGGAGGTTCTATAATGTAAACAAGTCATGTCAAGTCATTGTGGGTAACCCTCCTATTAATTAAGGGTTAAAGTCCCTGCATTTTCGGGGCACTAGGGTTATTAGACTCTCCTAGAGAATTCGGCCCTAGTTGGTTATTATCAATTCGAGAATTAGTATAAATAAAGAGTGAGTCTCTCTATTTATCACACACTCACTCACACTCAGTTGTAGCACATAGCTGAGGAAGAAGGAGACACTGGGGCTAGGAAGAAAGAGGCTAATACTGTCGGGAGATCATCTTAATGTTTTGGGGTTTTACTTTTGGTGCTGATTCTATCTATGATAAAGTTGCGGGGTTTTATCCATTTATGGTTTCCCTGAGGAAAAACACTGTGTTCATTGTCTCTTGTGTTTGATTGATGTGCTTGTTATTCTCTCAGTTAAAGATCCTAATATAGTGCTAGCTTAAATGTTAAAAATATAACAGATGGTTCACTCACTAGTGTATATGAGGGCCTTGGATGCATCCTATCTTGGTCATGGTGCTTGGACAAGTGGTAAAATACTTAGATGATTACATATCTGCTCCCTTGTTTTGGGAGGCCCTGGTATAGTCCTTCTTGATCATGGTACTTGATCAAGTGGTATAGGACTTGGGTTTCCCATCACATGCCTACATGGCTCTAGTATTCATTGTCATAACAGAGTATATTTAACTTGCTTATTCTTAGATATTAGCTACCATCATTGGAATTGTCAAGTCTACTATAGTGTAGGTGCGAACACACTGGATCTCTTATGACATGGATGGACGTGCATGTGAAGCAAGCTCATGGAAATATTTTTTAGGATATGAAGACTAAGACGTGCAATAAAGAATAAGCTGAGGGCATGTGCAAATAAATAAATATAAATAAGAGAAAATAAAAAGGTAAAGAAATAAAAAACCAATGGAAAAATACCATGGTTTTATGAAACCATGGGAGAGACGATAATAAAAATAATGAAATAAACATTAAAATGAAAAGATAAATAAATAAAATTCCATGGTTTTATGAAACCATGGGAGGGACGATAATAAAAATATGATATAATAATTAATTAATTAAGCATATAAATAAAGAGTAAAAGGACGTGCCTTTTACATTTTTCTTTTTGTATCTAGGGGAATCGAGAACTGAGATGGGGTTGGTACTTGCATTACATAGTGTCTAGGGATCAAATACCGTCCACTACGACTATACCCTTAGGTGTACCCACACAAACCGCTAGGATGGGGCACGGGTTAGCCAGGTTGATTTGAACTCAAGAACTCCATTTACAACATTCCTTTCATATCAAGCAAATCACCAGTTGGGCTACACCTCTGCAGGCACGTTCCTTTTACATTTGAAAATACACGATGAGATGTATTTAAGTGGTCCATGTATTGTATTGTATTCATCATTTTTTATCAATAATTCATTTTATTTAATGTGTAACATATGGTTTAATCTTTCAATATATACTTATTTTATGAAGAATTTGTTGCATATAATTCATAAGAGAAATAATTATCAGATTTGAAAATGGAAAAATCAACATGGTATCAGAGATGCAAGGTTTCATATCTCAGTTATGAAGACATGTCTGGATGACGCAGTACTAAACAATGTACTGGAATAGCCTTATTTGCAGTTATTAAGCTATGGTTGAGCGTTAGGGTCAATATGGTGACCATGCTCAAGGTTGAAGATAGACTTGACGGTGCTATGAAATTAAGATCCTAGAAAACTAGAATAAAATTCATCCTAGAAGAAAATGAGGTTGACGATTATGTAAGAAAAGTTATTTTGAAACCTACAGATGATGATGAGAAAGCTAAGCAAAGAAAAAATTAATTTAAGGAAAAAATATTTGGATGACTCAATAAAAGATCACTTCATCCCACAGATTGCATAATTGAAGATAGCTATAGAAATGTATGATGCTCTGACAAGCCTATTTGAAACCAATAATCCTAAAAAAAAGTTAGCATCAAAGAATAAGCTTTGTGACATCAAGATGACAAATTCAGACAATGCTTCTACATACTTTATGAATATTACTCAGACAAGAGATCAACTCATAGCTATTGGAGAAAAAGTTGATGACAATGAGCTTGCCTCAATAGCTCTCAATGGTGTTCCCACTTCACGGGAACCTTTCATTCAGGTTTTTTGTGCCAGGGATGCACTACCATCACTTGATTGATTATGGACTGATGGTATCCAAGAAGAAGGAAGAATTATGTCTTGAAGTGGTTCTCAAAAATATTAGGATGAAATTGTTTTAGCCCTTGCAGCTCAAGGAAGGAAAGGGAAAGGAAGGATATTTCCTTATAAAAACAAAGGGATAAGACATGCTCTATCCCATGAGCATAAGACCAAGGATATTTCTCATATCAAGTGTAATAACTATCATAATATTGGTCATTTTACTAAAAAATGTCATAAGAAGGAAAGAAATGGAAATCACCATGCATCCATCACTGATGTTGAAGAACTCCCACCACAAAAGAATGAAAACGAATATAAGTTTGATGAAGTTCATGAATACCAGATAAAAGAGTATTTATTCTAGCACCTATAACAGTAAGAATCCTTGGATATATCTAACTTATCCCAAGTAACTTAAAGACCAAGGATGGGATTCATCAAAAACAACATGAGAGCATAGTTTACAGACTCAAGGAGTGTCACATCCCTGCCCCTCTACCAGAGAGAGGACACGACTATTGCTACTATCAATCTGGGAACTAGCCCCATAAACATAAAATAAAATGCATTGAACTCAAGATACATAGATGCATAAAGAATTAACATTCAACGGAAGCAAATTACTTCTAATTCAAGCATTCAACACATTTTAACATGTTCATCATCATTCGCATAAACAATACAGTTGCATGGGTAATTACATAAGAATACTTATCTTCGAATGAAGCTCCCCGCAACCAACGATGTCGCTGCAACGTTCCACCCAACCATAGGCTAGTGTGCTCATCAATCTCTCAATATCACTACCACCCTCGAGCTGGGCATGATTCCCCAAGGAAAAGGAAACTAAGCAGGCTCACACATAGCCAAAGATATGTCAAAACTCAGTCAAGCCAAAGATATGTTTGGGTTTATCATAGTGTTAAGAGGATGGAAAGGCTTGTTTTCTAATCTAGTGAGCTCAACCATAGAGTTATGGACACCTACACAAGATCTGACTTGGATTTCCCAACACATACACACACAACACAAGGAATCATCCCCTTCTCTGTTGTATAGTCCCTCAGGCTATGCATTCCCTTCAAGTACTATTCAGGATGTGCAGTAAGGAATGATCAGCCTTCAAGATCCCTCACTGAGGTTCCTCATGCACTAGGTTTATCAAGCAATTTACCTCTTCCACTCCTAACTAGTTCAATGTTAGGAACCCATGTTAATCCTTCTCTTTACTATGTTAGTATATTGTTGTGGACGCATATGCTTTGTAAGTTGTCCCATAGTAATTGTTGATCCATAGTTTGTGTTATTGTTGTGAGGCGCATATGCTTTGTAAGCCACCTGTAGTATTTGTTGATCCATAGTTTACATTGGCCCATGGTTTTGACCCATAGTATTGGCACCCATAGTTTATATTGGCCCATGGTTTTGACCCATGGTATTGGTGCCTATTTTAGTATATAAGTGTGTGTTGAGGCCAAGGAAGGCACCGTGAAGTTATTTTGTATTGAGCTTGCTCAAAGGAGGTTGCCCCCTCGAAGTGGCTTGCGATTAATATAAAAGTGATTTTGAGTTCTGCTGCTATATCTTCTGTTTTGATTACTTGTTTGTTGTAGGGTCCTCACATCTGGTATCAGAGCACTTTCTTTGACACAAGTGTGAATTTTTATTTTTTTTTGAGTGGCAACTTTCAGATCAATTTCTGAAACTTTCTACACAAAATCAGAAGAAACAGAATGCATATCTGAATTCCTCTTTCAAAAATACGCAGTTTCAAAAAAAAATCATCTCATTTGGAGTTCTAAAAGTGGAGATATCGCGGATTTAAAATCCGCAATTTTCTAGAATTTCGGTGACGGCCGCGGAAATTGCGGCGAGAAAATCTTCTAACGGAGTGCCTAGATTTCTATTCTGATCTCATGGGTAGAAGCAGAGTGGTTGTTTCAGTTCCGGAAACATGCTATAATAACGATTCTGAGCAATATAGATCTAGTTTTTGAACATTGGGTGGAATTTCTGCCCAAATTTTTTTTCTGTTGCAGGTTCGGATCTAGGAATAATCCCTCTCCACTTAAATGTGGGAAGTACTTGGGCATAAGCCCTAAAACTCATTGTGAGGAGTACAACAGGAACCCCGAAGTAGCTGGCCCATTGAGAGGACCTGCCAGCGAAAAGGGAAATGACCCCTACCTGATTGACTAGTTCCCACCCGTGAGGTAAACAAAGAGCTGTCGTTTGTGGCCAAGTGCTTATCAGTTTTACCTGAGCCGTGGAGTGACGGGTACTGCCCCAATACGCAAGCCATCAGACAGCATTGGTGGTCGAGTGAATCCCTTGAACCTATAGGAAGTCGCACATACCTGGGGTCCATATCTATTTTTAGTTGCACAATTGTATATTTCCTCTGTCCAGAACTGTTGCCGGTCAGTTCCGCGCCGTTGCAGATCCATCTGTTGCCGATCACTTCCATGTCGTTGTAGATCCCTTCCTGAAAAATCTCCTTCTTATGGTTGTCACCCGCACAGGAGAAAAAATCATGGAGGAAGCACTTGCAGCCATCCAAGCCAAACTCTAGGAACTGGATGAAAAATTTCTCGGTCTCCATCTTGAGCATTCAACTATGAACACCAGACGACAGGCCGAGTCTTCATCAACCAATGGGTTCTCTTCTTCTAGCAATTTTTGCGGTCCGAAGCTAGATTTTCTGTGCTTCAATGGTACTGATCCGACTAGATGGATCTATCGTGCAGAACAGTATTTCAGCCTTCATAATACTTTTGATGTCCACCAAGTTCCACTTGCCTCCTTTCATTTGGAACAGGGAGCTCTTCAATGGTATCGTTGGTACATCAAGGCTCATGACGAGCCAAAATGGCCTACTTTTTGCCAGCTCCTTTTGCACCGATTTGGTCCGAGTGCTTTTGATGACTTCACAGGAGCTCTCACTAAACTTCGCCAAACTGGCACTGTGAAAGAGTATCAAACTGAATTTGAGAAACTAGCTAATCACACTGAAGGATTACCTGATGACTTCTACCGGAGTTGTTTTATCAGTGGCCTAAAGGATGCAATTCGCTCTGAGGTCAAAATGTTCAGTCCCAACACAATGATGGAAGCCCTGGGGTTGGCCAAGTTAGCATAAGACAAGATGGTAGCCCAATAGTGCTCCAAATCCTCTTTTGTTCCCTTTCGCAATATGGGTTCTCAACGACCTCCCATTCCGCCAGCTCCTCGCTCACACCCAATCAAGCATTTGTCTGAAACAGAGATGCAGGCATGCAGAGAAAAAGGGCTTTGTTATAATTGTGATGAGAAATTCAGTCAGGGACATCGATGTGTTCAACAAAAGATCTATCTCTTGGATGTGGATTCTCCACCTGCCTCTGAAATTGGTGAAGAAGTTGCCGATGTCATGGATAATCCGGTTGACACTCAGGAGCCGCCTACTGACCCTCCATCTCAGGACGACCAGCCCGAGATATCCCTCCATGCTTTAGCTAGAGTCACTGCCCCCCAAACAATGCGGGTACACGGTTACTTCAAGAAGCTTCCTCTTACGATACTCATTGATTCTGGCAGTACTCATAATTTCGTTGACCCTTAGATCGCCAAACAAGCTGATTGTTTTATCCATCCTTGCTCCAACTTTGAAGTCATGGTTTCCAATGGGGGCACCTTACCTTGCAAAGGGAAGTGTCGTAATGTGCGTATCTCTATGGGAGATTATAACCTCTGCTTTGATATGTTTTCCTTGCCCTTAGGCAGATGTGATGTGGTTTTGGGCGCTCAATGGCTGCGCACACTTGGCCCCATATTATGGGATTTTGCTGAACTTTGGATGCAGTTCTCCCCCGATGGACACAAGCACACATTGAAAGGCTTACAACCAGGGTCTCTCCGCATCATCAGTTCACATCGCATGGAAAAACTCCTTAAGAAGAGTTCCCATGGTGTCATCACTCAGCTCCATTCCATTCAAATGCAACCATCAGCGGCCCCCACTACTCCTTTGGATATCCAACAAATTCTGGATCGATATACAGGTGTTTTTGCTGAACCAGTGGGAATTCCACCTTCACAACCAGAGGACCATCGTATTCAGATCCTTCCTGGCAGCATTCCTCCCAACATCAGGCCCTATCGCTACCCATTTCACCAAAAAACAGAGATTGAACTCCTCGTTAGGGACTTACTGAAGCAAGGTATTATTCGCCCAAGCACAAGTTCCTTTTCTTCACCAGTTCTTCTTGTCCGCAAAAAAGATGGGTCATGGCACCTCTGCATTGACTTCCGAGCACTTAATCACCTCACCATCAAGGATAAGTTTCCAATTCCTGTTGTTGATGAGCTCCTTGATGAGCTTCATGGTGCTCAATTTTTCTCCAAGTTGGATCTTCGCTTTGGGTCTCATCAAATTCGGGTTCATGAGGATGATATCCCTAAAACAACTTTCTGCACACATGATGGCCACTATGAGTTTTTGGTGATGCCCTTTGGTGTCACTAATGCTCCTTCCACATTCCAGGCCTTGATGAATCAAATCTTCTGACCCTATTTGCAGAAATTCATTCTGGTATTTTTTGATGATATCCTCATCTATAGTAAAACATGGGCTGAACATCTCCAGCATCTGGCCCTTGTAATGCAACTTTTCTCTGACCATCATCTCCATGCCAAAAAATCTAAATGTGTTTTTGGCCAAATGGAAGTTGAGTATCTCGGGCACATTATCTCAGCACAAGGGGTTCGTGTGGATCCTGCCGAAATCGCTGCCATGACCAATTGGACGCCTCCTAAGACACTCAAGAGCCTTCGTGGTTTTTTTGGGTTGACTGGATACTACCGCAAGTTTGTCAAGGATTATGGGAAGCTTTCAGCTCCATTAACTGCTTTGTTGAAAAAGGATGCTTTTACATGGACACATGTTACTGAGTGTGCATTTGACAAGCTTAAACAAGCTATGTGTACTACACCTGTTCTAGCTATGCCCGATTTTTCCAAGCCCTTCACTATTGAGAGTGATGCTTGCGACAATGGACTTGGTGCTGTTCTCCTTCAAGATGAACACCCCATTGCGTTCGCCACCAAAGCCCTTCCCGGTAAGAATTTAGCTGCCTCTACATATGAGAAGGAAATGATGGCTATTTTGCATGCAGTACAAAAGTGGTGACCCTACCTCTTAGGGAATCATTTCTGCATCAAGACTGATCACCAGAGTCTGAAATATTTCCTAGAATAGCGTGTATCCTCCCCAGCACAACAGAAATGGGTTAGCAAAATCATGGGTTATGACTATGAGATCACTTATAAGAAGGGTAAGGACAATATTGTGGAGGATGCCCTTTCTCGCACATTTGATGACCAAGGTTCTCTTTCCGCTATTTCTATGCCTGTTCCAAATTGGTTGCAATCGGTTCAACAGGATTATGTCAATGACTCTTCATTATCTCACATCATCCAACACTTGGACAATAACCCTTCTGCTGTCCCACATTACTCTTGGGATGGTGCTTCACTAAGATACAAGGGTCGTCTGGTGCTTCCCTAGAACACCGCTCTTCAACAAGCTATCTTCTATGGACTCCATGCTTCTCCGTCAGTGGGGCACTTTGGTTTTCTCAAAACGTATGAACGGGAACAGCGCAACTTCTTTTGGCAGGGCATGAAAAGGAAAATTCAACATATGGTGGCTGAATGTGATACCTGCCAGCGCAATAAGGGTGAAACAACACCCCTTCCGGGATTGCTCGAGCCCTTGCCCATACCTACCTGGATATGGACCGATATTTCTATGGATTTCATTGAAGGGCTCCCTAAATCTGGAGGGAAGACTATGATTTTGGTTTTGGTTGATCGCCTCTCCAAATATAGTCATTTTTGTGCTCTCAGCCATCCCTATATAGCCTCTTCCGTTGCTCAAATTTTTCTAGACCAGATATTTCGTCTTCATGGAATGCCTTCTTCCATTGTCTCAGATCATGATGCGACTTTCACCAGTCATTTTTGGACAGAACTCTTTCACCACACTAGCACCAAACTGAAGATGAGTTCAAGTTATCACCCCCAAACGGATGGTCAGACTGAAATTATCAATAAATGCTTGGAAAATTATCTTTGTTGCTTCTCCTCTGAGCACCAACATCAGTGGGAAAAGTGGCTCCCTCTCGCTGAATGGTGGTACAATACCTCTTACCACACTGCCTCTAAAATGACTCCATATGAAGCAGTTTATGGTCAAGCACCGCCAGTTCTTCTTCCTTACACCCCCAGTAGTTCTCCAGTTCAGGCAGTTGACGCGGTCCTTCGAAACCGCGATGAGGTTCTTCGCATTTTGCGCAAAAACCTTCACATGGCACGGAATCGCATGAAGCAACAAGCTGATCAGCACCGTTCTGAGCGCACTTTTGCAGCTGGTGATATGGTTTTTCTTCGTCTCCAGCCTTACAAGCAATCCTCACTAAAACTCAAAGGGCGTCATAAGCTCACTCCAAAGTTCTATGGGCCATATAGGATTCTTCAGAAGATTGGGTCTGTTGCTTATAAATTGGAACTTCCGCCTTCTTCCCGCATTCATCTAGTATTTCATGTCTCTTGTCTGAAGAAAGTTCTTGGCACCAACATCCAAGGACAAACTATTTTACCAGAACTGGATAATGAAGGATCCATCTTTTTGGAGCCGGAGGTTGTCCTCAATTAGCGCACTCGTCAGCTTCGCTCTCGCTCTATCACAGAGGTCTTAATTCAATGGCATGGAATTCAGCCCGAGGATGCTACGTGGGAACCACTCCTTCAGATGCAGCGACAATTTCCACATCTAAAGCTTTGAGGACAAAGCTTTTTTCTAAGGGGGAGGGGATGTTAGGAACCCTTGTCAATCCTTCTCTTTACTATGTTAGTATATTGTTGTGGACGCATATGCTTTGTAAGTCGTCCCATAGTAATTGTTGATCCATAGTTTGTGTTATTGTTGTGAGGCGCATATGCTTTGTAAGCCGCCTATAGTATTTGTTGATCCATAGTTTACATTGGCCCATGGTTTTGACCCATAGTATTGGCACCCATAGTTTATATTGGCCCATGGTTTTGACCCATGGTATTGGCACCTATTTTAGTATATAAGTGTGTGTTGAGGCCAAGGAAGGCACCGTGAAGTTATTTTGTATTGAGCTTGCTCAAAGGAGGTTGCCCCCTCAAAGTGCCTTGCTATTAATATAAAAGTGATTTTGAGTTCTGCTGCTATATCGTGTGTTTTGATTACTTGTTTGTTGCAGGGTCCTCACATTCAGACCCAAAGCAGGGTGCATAATGTTTATACCAAAACAAAGTGCCCATAACAACAAAATTGCATTTGCTGGCAATTTACAACACGTGGGCAACCAAAAACGAATTTCAGATGGGGAAAAATACCAGGGTGAGGAAAATGATTTCAGACCCGTTCTATTGCTCCATAGAGGCACAGTTGACCTATACAAAAACCCAACTCAGAAAATCGATTTTAGAAAACGTCTATGGGGATCTTGGGGCAAAAAGGTCCTCTACCAAACCCAAAAACATGAATCTTCTTTGTCCACAAATTCTGAGGACATTTATGGCATTACGAGAGCCAAAATGACTGCCATAACCTCCCAAAATGAGAAAAATCCTTGCCCATTTGCTGAAAAACACCAAAATGGATTTTCTGGACATGCAAGATAAGGAAAATGAGCAAAAACATAAAGGATGAACACACAAGAAGCTTCAGCTGCATGAAAGAAACCAACGTGAAGGAGAATGGTGAGGTAAAAAAATGGAAAACATGGGTGTATGGCAGAATGGAATACGTTTTTGGGCATTTTTCTTGGCAAGGAAGTGAGAACACATTTTTCCAAAAATGGGTCCTATGCCCAATTCGAATTTGTGCCCATACTCTTCCCACTCCATGCAATAACTAACTCAACCACATTCTGGCAAAATTTAATGATTGGGGGAAAAGACAAAATAGGTAGTTGAGGGTTTGATGGGTTCTCCCTTTGACATTTCACCACAACAAAAACTAGATTTAGCACCGGATTTTAGTGTAATTTTTTCCCAATTTTGGTGAACAATCCGGCGCTAAACCTGGTGCTATTGTACAATTTCATAAAACGCCATCGATTGCATCTTTTTTTTCGTCATTTTTAACATCCATTTTTGCATCCATTTTTGCACCCAATTTTTTGCATCTTTTGTTACGCCCAATTTTGCATCTTGTATTGCATATTTTTTTGTGTCATTTGTTACATCCTTGTTTGCACCCAATTTGACGCTCAATTTTGCATCCAATGTTGGGTCTTATTTTTCTCCTTTGTTTTCATCGAGTCTTGCACCCAATTTTGCACCATGTTTTGCATCAAATTATGTGTCCAATTATGCATCTAGCGTTGCATCTAGGTTTGCATCTAAATTTGGGCCCAATATTGCGTCTAGTTTTGCAACCAATTTTACTTATAATGTTGCATCCCTTTTTTCATCTAATTTTGAATCTTGTTTTACGTCTTTTTTTGTATCCATGTTTGTGCCTAATGTTTCATCTTGTTTTACGTCGTATTTTGCATCTTGGTTGATGTCTTTTTTGCATCTATGTTTGAGCCCAATGTTGCACCCAGTGTTGCGCCTAGTGTTGTGCCTAGTTTTTCTCCCATGTTTGTTTCTAATATTGTATCCAGTTTTGTGTACAATGTTGCATCCCATATTGCATTCAATATTACGTCTAGTTTTACATCGAATGTTTCGTCCCATCTTGCATCCAATATTGTGTCTCGTTTTAGGTTTTTGTTTGCGTCAAGTGTTGCTTCCAGTTTTGCACCTGGTGTTACGCCTGTTTTTATGTCCATCGATACACCATATTTTGTGCTCAATTTAATGTCCAATTTTACGTCTAGTTAGGAGTCCACTTTTGCATCTATTGCTGCATCTAGTTTTGGGCCTAGTATTGCATCTAGTTTTGAGTCATTAATTGTGTCTAGTGTTGAGTCTTCTTTTGCATCCAATTTTGCTTTTACTGTGACATCCATTTTTGTGTCCGCATTTGTATTTGACATAATGTCCACTTTTGCATCCATTTGTGTGTTTGGTGTGACGTCCACTTTTACATCTTGTTTTGCATTTAGTGTTGCGTCTAATATTGCATCCATCTTTCACTACTACATTTTTTACCTTTAGAAATACACTGCAATATCATTAGGGCATGGAGGAATCAAACCACCAACCTCCTGCTTGTAAGGCAAACACTCTTCCATTGAGCTAGCACCCTTTAAGAATCGGGAAGAGGAGCAATATTAACACAGATTTCATCATTTGAATTCTAATAAAAGACAATAAGATCCAAAGACAGTGATGCTTAAAATCCAATTTATTTTTCCAAACACATTAATAAGCACAAAAATCTACCCTGATCAGGAAACAAAATATCCTAAAAAATTACACAATCTATTAAAGTGGTTCGTAAAAGGGTCTTAGAGAACAAGATAACGTATTGATGCATACCTAATAACCTAAACTTGAGAAGGACAAAGAATAAGGATGTGTTTAAGAAATAGTTGTAGAATCCAATTGAGGATTGTGTGTTGCTACATAAATGTTTCTATTTGTTGATTATGTGATTTTGTTCAACATTGGGATGGTAAGAGAAGAACTCATGAATGGTTATTAAAAGAAGATGCCTGCCTCAAGATTCTTTAAGCCTCACCTGAAGTTTAGTTGTTGTTTCAATTTTCATCATTCTAGGAATAGGCTGTTCAGTTTTGGTGAGACCTCTGGATTTACATGGACAACAGTAAAACCCTGATTGTGATGAATGAAATAATTTCATTTGCACAGGTGAACTTTTGATTATATTAAAAACAAATCTTGGTGAATGAAATAAATTGACCACAGCTTAAAAACTATAGTGTCATCATGTTAGTGCACTTGATTAAGAATCCTATTTTGATAGACTCTTGAAGAATTTATTCAGAAGTTCAGATACTCTATTTGACAACTAAATATTTAGATGTTCTCTTTTACAACAAAAATAAGGTTATTAAACAGAATCTGGATTGAAAATATTTAAGTGCACATAACAAGATACATGGACTCAAAATTGTTTTTAGTTAATGTTGTTTCTAGATGGTACATTTCATCTTCATAAAGCTATTGTCTAAAGTGTTGTCTTTGGTTATTTCAGTGTACATTTTAGCATTTTAATGCAGCATTCTGAATCTTAACTTCCTTTCTTAAACAAGCTAGTACATTTTTTTCTAGAACATTTCCTAACTGTTTACAACACTGGAGTCAGATTGTTATTGATATGTTGTGCAAGACCTCTGACCCTCTAGAATCTAGACATGTATGCATGACCAATTAAAATTTTCATAATGACCAACCAGTTAGAATTGGTGTTTTAACATTCTTTAAAGGAAAAACAAATAAAGTGGGAAGGCTAGGTTTACCATTGTAAGGAGACTACTATTATCCCCAAGAAAGAGAGAGAGAATTAGTTAATTATTTTGTCCCATAATAGACCACAAATATCAAAACATCGTTAGTGTAGAAACCACTTGTCACTAATTAGATGCCTTCCAATATTCCAATAAAGTACCTAATCTCCTCAATGGACCCTTATCCAAGGTCCATTCCATTTTAGATATCAAATGTTCAGCCTATTAGGATCGGAAATCCCAATATTATATAGACCTTTACTTTGGTCTGGTCATGGAATCCATCCAACAACCCACTGTGGTCAATCAAAGCCCTTTCCTAGACTACAAAGATCAAGATGGCTTTCTTTATAAGTTGAATCAATTGTGTGTTCCATCTAGATCAACTTGCCTTCTTCTTATCAAGGATCTTAAAGTCATAAACCCAAATCTCTCGAGTACCAAGAGAGATCATACTTCTTGAGGTATAATTTTTTTATTATTTACTCCCATGTCAAGTATTAGTTCCTTCATATTAAATGATAAAAAAATTATGCCTAACGAAATTTAATCCCTCTAAGTGCTTGAAAATATGGGCTTAAGATGGATATACACCGGTTACATCACATTACATACATGCACTCAAAGAATAACCTACAAGTCCTTAAACAGAAATATGTGTTCACAACTATCAACACTTCAGATTCTGCATGTACTTGAATTCTGTATTAAAACATTGAGGAGTGCAAATACTACATGGTACAAGGTAATTCAAAGATGGATATATGTTGGTTACATCACAGTACAGATCTGCACTCAAAGAATAACCTACAGGTCCTAAAACAGAAACATGTGTTTGCATCTATCAACACTTCAGATTCTGCATGTACTTGAACTCTGTATTAAAACATTGAGGAGTGCAAATAATGTATGGTACAAAGTAATTGAGCTTAATAAATATGCAATTTGGAAATTATGGACAGCAAGCAAATCTTGAATAGAAAATCACACTAATATATCATTGGAGGAAATTACAATGGTAGCCAACACACAGGTGTCCTAAAAAGGTGTTGACACCACCATCCATGGCATCCTACTAACGAAATTTTCTAAGCCAGTATAACACACTATCAACTACAACTTGATCGAAGGAAAATGGACATTGTTCTTGCTGGGATAAGAAATGCGCTTCACCAACTTGACAATGTCACGCTGAAAGTCTAGTGGATGGCTCAACTCTAGATGGCACTAGGGAAGACAACCTACATTTAGCATATCTGGGATTCCATCTAGACTTTCTTCTCCACAAGCTTGGATGTTAGAACTTAGGAGATTAGGGCTCCCTCTTATGCTCTTTGACCAATATTATACAGCCAGACTGACTCTTCCTGGCCACACCACAGAGGACATCATCTTCCAGTGCATTGGAGATTTCATAATGATTGGTACCTTTGACGGGGATATCATCCCTTGGCCCCCATACTCATCACTAGCAGCCAGATCAGGCACTTCTTGACATCATCTCATCTTGTTTAGCATTGAGTTCCTTCTGCTTTCAACACTTTAGCTATTTCACGTCATCTTTTTGTGTACCCACACTTTACTTCTTATGCTTCTTTATTACCTTTATTAGCTAGTTGATTACCTGTTAGTTATGACATTAAATATCCTTATTTTGGCACTGTTCTATGAGATGCTTTTGCAATCCCATGTTGTACTTTAACTTTTAGTTTTTGGATGTAATTTTTAGACGTGTTGGCCTACTTTTGTGGTCATTTGTCAAACACTACAAAATTATCTATCTTATTTTATACCTCTCTATAATCTTCTCTAAACTCATTTGGTTGCGTTGATGCTATAGTTGTTCCTGTTGCTTGTTTCCATCCTCCATGACAACTTGTTGATTCTTAGAGATTCCAAGCAGGGAAACCCTATCTTTACTATGTTCTTTCATATTTCCAAATGATTCCATACATATTGTGGAAGTTTGTACCTATTCTTGATGGTAGCCCTAGCTTCCCTTCTCACTGAATGAGCCAGGAACAATACATCCTACAACTCTAATTGAACTCCAGTTTCACTCTTCTGCATTAGTGTTTGGATCTCCTCTCTTCATTGTCTTCCCCTTCGACCTTGCTCTTCAGTAATTAAACTTTTTATTCTTTCTAAAATGGTATATATATGGTGGCTCCAACTTCATGTGTGATCTACAAATGTAAGAAAGAAAAGGAAAAACATTGTTGCTTTAATAAAGGTGATTTTTTTATAATAAGTTACAAAGAGCCTGATGCAAGGAAAATATCACATCCATCTCTTTTGAATCTATAGCTTATTGCAAGGAAAATATCCTATCCATCTCTCTTGAATATTGTTGAAGCTGTTTGTGATAACCATTGTGAGAGGTGGACACTTTAATACCAATAGTTCTCATTTCTAAATTCAAAGACCAACTCTCCTCAAAGTGATACTGAGCACGTATTTATTATTTTCCCATTTGACTTGTAGGTCGTATTCCCCAAAATTAGCGAATATATTGTGTAGAGGGTATCCTAACTTTGAGATATAAAAACTTGACTCCAGAACAATTAAACACTATCTCATTAAATGGAGGAATTTCTAGAAGAATATTTATCATTTACATTGTAATAATACAATGTTGCCTTTTGATATTGCAGTTATCCTTTCACCCTTAACACAAGTTATAATGTATATACTCCACATAGATTTGATAGGAAATGAAATATGTGTTACATAATGAATGGTATGGGAAATATAGCCCTACATAATATATTAATATTGTTTCAAAACAATACTCACTTGGTTAAAACTGGTTTTCTTGAATCCACAGCTTCCTACCATGTTGTCGTGATATATGTAAGATTGATTACATAAT
Organism: Pseudotsuga menziesii; assembly: GCA_001517045.1. NCBI lineage: Eukaryota > Viridiplantae > Streptophyta > Pinopsida > Pinales > Pinaceae > Pseudotsuga > Pseudotsuga menziesii. Next base: position 46,328 of record LPNX011162992.1, on the reverse strand, counting down.
ATGATGGAATCTATAAAAAGTATAATTTGGTCATGTAATCTTTCCTCTACTATTATTTACTGTGTATAGAATGAAAATGGATCCATAAACTATTTGAGAATGGGATGGTGCAACTATGGTGCCTCTTGTAAATTACATCATTATTCAGTATGAACTGAAAATCTCTTCAATGTTTTCACGTATTTATTGGTTAAATTGCATGTCATGATACAACCAATATCTCCAAAGGGTTTGAAAGGAAGACATGACAGCACTATTAAGGTAAATAAAGAGTAATTCTCATGCCTTAACCTGGTAAATAACATCTTGTCATTTTCATGTCAGACCTTAGTTCCTCACACTTCCAACAAAAAGAGATCAAGAAATTTAGACTTAAAAGAACAATGTAGTCTCAATATATGTTTACCAAATTGGCCATTGATCTGTTTCCTATCATCTCAAAATGGATTGATTTTTCTCTGGTCATTTCCAGGCATTTTTCTGAACTCACAATCAGGTTTATCAAGAAAAAACCAATCAACAACAGACAATTTTTTCTGACAGACACTTCTCAATAACTTAGATGCCCAAGGCATGTTTTCAAAAGCACGATCCTTTTAAAATAAATTAAATAAACAAAAAAACATAGAAACAAGAAAACACATATGGGGTTGTTTTTTCACTCATATACTGTGAGAGTCGAGCAATATTTTTAGTGAGAACTTGTGTCTTGAAGGGTTTTAGCGAGCATTCTGTCCTAGATCATTTTTGGAATTGGATACACTCAATTGAAGCCAGCTCATTTAAAATCCCAAATGACAACATCTGGTGAAGCTTTTGCTGAAGAGATAAGATAGAGAAATTCATCAATGTCCACATATGACCCAACTAATAATATTAATTGAGCTTTTGTTGAGTCCTAGGTTGCCAGAGCACATGGGTACAGGTATGAATGTGGGTACAGTAATTTTTGATACAGAGGATGAAGGTATACCAATAAAACTTTATATACCTAAAAAAAATTAAAAATTAAAAACATCATTGAAATCTTTTGTATTTATTTCATTTGTGTTTTATTTGAGCTTTTGTTGAGTCCTAGGTTGCCAGAGCACATGGGTACAGGTACGAATGTGGGTACAACACTTTTTGATATATAGGATGAAGGTATACCTATAAAACTTTATATATTTAAAAAAAATTAAAAATAAAAAACATCATTGAAATTTCTGTAAATCAGCAATAATTCATATTCAATTTCAGATGAAATTCATCATTCAAACTTCAAACTTCAACTCCATAACCAATTTTCAAACATTTTCCAGTAAAAATTTCACATTTAGAATTCTCATTCAAAATTGAACAATCATAAAATGATTAGAAAATTAGTAAAAACTTTATTATTCACATTAATAGCACTCAAGTCTTAAACCAAGTACATACATTCAAAAAGTGCCTAATGGCATTTTCAAAATTGAAATAGAAATAACAATAGTTGATTCGTAAAGGCAAGTGTGCCAATTGGTAATAAAAGGGAAATAGATGTTTAAAATAGTTTATAAGCAGTAGACGTCCCATGCGTGTCAAACCTTACTAACATAACACTGCTACAAATAAAATAAAGTTTTTTCCTATTGGAAAACAAATTCACCTTGAAACCTTGTATTTTAAAAAACAATACCAAATGTCATTGATTTAAAAAAAAAGTCTATTGGGCTATCAACAGAAGAAATCTCAGCCGTAAAAGAACAAATAGCATGTGATATTTTCCCACTTATCCAAGCTTGGTTTCCAATCTCTATAATGTCCAATAAACTTGCACTCTTTCATTGAATTTGCTTTCAATATCCGACATGCATCTCTAGCCTTTAGGTTTTTAATATTTCCATTATACAGGAACCAACACAAGCTCGGCCAGTAACAAAAAATAATTTAGTTCACAACCTGAAGATAAGATAAGAAATGATAATTTTATTAATTTCCAACAAATAGGCATAAAGAGGTCAATGGGACTACTAGATACAAAAGTGTGAGATACAAAATGGGTGCATAAAGGTCGTTCCTAGAAAAAACATGACAAGAAAAAAACTAGCCTATGTTGTAAAAAGACCTAAATTCAGCAGCCTCAGAGCATGGAACAGAGATACAACTCAATAGTGTCATTATGTGCAAGTTTGTACAGAGTTGAAGAAAAACACCAACACTAACAAGGGAGATGGCTCGCCTAGGAGGTGATCAACCTCCCCTAATGCAATATCTCCTATTCAAGGTTGTAGGAAATAAACCCATGATAAATGTCTGGTCAGATGAACTAGAAGAGCAGGGGTATCTAATCTAAGAGATTCTGGAATAGAATAGAATAGAATTTATAAGCGTGGTGAAATATGGCATTGGCACTGTGGCAAGGCCGATATTCCATTAATATATTACTGCTTCAATCAATACATATTGTTTGTTTGTTTGTTGACAGTCTGTTGTTGGTTGGTTGTTAATTTGATCAATTCATTTTCCTTCCAAATTCCAATTCCTGCAGCAGCAGCAGCAAGGTAACAAAGAGGGAATTTAGCACTGCAATACTTGAGCGTATGAAGGCTCATAATTGCCTAGTTGTGGATGAAGCCATTAACGATGACAATTATATGGTGGCCCTTAATCCCCAAACAATGGAAATGTTGCAGCTATTTAGGGGCGATACAGTCCTTCTTAAGGTTCCTCATTGGTCTATAATTTTGATTGATTTCCACATGACCTGCAATAATGGCATTGCAATCCCTTATGTGTTTTATTTTTAGTTTGAATTCTCTCCATTTGCTTAAGTACACAATTGACATCACATGTGCAGGGTAAAAAGAGAAAAGATACAGTTTGCATAGTTGTGGGCGATGTTAGCTATGCAAAGCATGCAATTAGAATGAACAGAGTTGTTAGATCAAATGTGAGAGTTAGATTGGGAGATGTGGTGTCTTTTCATCAATGCCCAGAGATCAAGTATGGGAAGCCTGTCCATATTCTTCCTATAGATGACACTATTGAGGGTCTTACAGGAGACCTGTTTGATGCCTACTTGAAACGTGAGTGCCTAGTGCCTACTACTACTACTAGATTGTTTTTTATATATGTGCTCGGGTGCCACTGCCTAGTATACTAGTTTTTTTTTTAATTTGTCTATGTTTTATATTCATACAGCTTACTTCCTAGAAGCCTATCACCCTGTGAGAAAAGGAGGCCTATTTCTTGTGTGAGGGATGCGCGGTGTGGAATTTAAAATCATCGGGACAGATCCTGGTGAATATTGTATTGTTTCTCCGGACACTGAAATCTTTTGTGAAGGAGATCCAATAAAAAGAGAAGATGAAGAGAAATTGAATGAAGTTGGTTACAATGATATTGGTGGTGTCAGAAAACAAATGGCACAAATCAGGGAATTGGTTGAACTACCCCTTCAACATCCCCAGCTTTTCAAAGCTATTGGTGTGAAGCCACCTAAGGGTGTTTTGCTTTATGGTCCTCCTGGTTCAAGAAAAACCTTGATTGGTAGGGCAGTGGAAAATGAGACTGGATGTTTCCTTTTCTTAACTAATGGTCCTGAAATTATGTCAAAACTTGCTGGAGAGAGTGAAAGCAACCTCAAAAAGGCTTTTCAAGAAGCAGATAAAAATGCTCCCTCCATCATTTTCATCGATGAGATTGACTCCATAGCTCCAAAGAGGGAGAAAACAAACGGTGAAGTAGAGAGATGCATTGTATATCAACTCTTGACATTGATGGATGGCCTTAAAGCTCGAGCTCACGTGATTGTGATGGGAGCAACAAATAGGCCCAACAGCATTGATCCAACGCTCATAATATTTGGTAGGTTTGATCGTGAAATTGAAATTGGGGTTCCAGATGAAGTTGGTCGATTGGAGGTTCTTTGCATTCACACAAATAATATGAAGCTTGTTGAAGAATTAATACTTCTAAGCTCTACTCTGCATGAATCCTAACATATTACTTCTTTCTTTTATATGCTCTGATCTGCATCAATCCTAACATATTACTTCTTTCTCTTATTATCTACTCTGCTCTCTTTATCCACATAACATCATTGTTATTTCCATGCTATTTATAGGTTGATCTTGAACATATTGCCAAGAATACACATGGACATGTTGGGGTAGACCTTGCAGCTCTTTGCACTGAGGCTGCACTACAGTGTATCAGAGAAAAAATGGATGTAATTGATTTGGATGATGAAACAATCGATGCTGAAATTCTGAATTCTATGGCCATTACAAATGAGCACTTTAAGGCTGCTTTGGGCAGTAGCAACCCATCTGCCCTCTGTGAGACTATGAGTACTAAGTAGTTATTTATATGGAGAGAGAGCCTGAGCTTGAGTGAGTTTTGTTGTTTTGTTTCAATTTCTTTTATATTAAACCTCCACTGAAGTTAAACATTTCATTTTTCAGGTTGTGGAGGTGCCAAATATTTCTTGGGAGGACATTGGGGGTCTGGAAAATGTCA
>LPNX011162992.1:6256-41508 GCA_001517045.1 Pseudotsuga menziesii | reverse complement strand
ATATATATATATATATATATATTCGTTTTTCTCCCTAACCTATGATGATGCCTTGGGTGGATGGTAACCCTTGGAACTGTGTTTTGAATTATGATTGATTATAAATGTTTATTTCCTTTGAAATATTTCTATTTGCAGATTGTTCAATATCCTGTGGAACATCCAAAGAAATTCGATAAGTTAACATTGAAGAAGATGGTATGTTCAATATCCTAACCATGAGTTCCGTTTCCTGAGGAAGTTAACACTAAACAGAACTCATGGTCTATTCAATATCTTGTTTATTTCTAAGTTTTCGAGAAATTTATTTCCTTACACAAAGGATAGCTACTCGATATTGGAACTCATGGTCTTGTCTACAATCCCAATTTTGGCATAAGAAATGATCACCACATTCCATGAAAAGTTATCTCATTGAGGTATTCCATCAAACACAGTGCATGCATCCATCAGAGCTCCACAATGAAGCTAATTCAGTGAATTCATGTTTCAAATTGCATCTTGAATTGATTCATATTTGTCTCCTATTGCACCATTCCTATCCTATTCTAACACTAAATAATATGAATAATATGGAGGCATTCTTAGGATGGAATAATCCCTAGAATGGATGCGCATATGCACCACACGAGCCCTCAATTCCTCTCAATGCAGGGATATGATCCATATGCAAAATCACAATAACATAACAATATAATATTTTCTATAGGCATACCTTCCTTTGAGATTGCATAATCCAAGACATCTACCACAGCCGGCCTCTGACTCCAGCTCAGATATTTCTTCACGTCAAATCCTCCAGATCACCACTAACGCGTTGCATAATGATGCAGGCCCTAACTCAGCTGAAGGGGTAAAGGGGAAGGATCATGAACAACCTACCCACCTCCTTTGACATTGCATAATCCTCCTTTGACATTTCATAATCCAAGACATCTGCCACAGCTGACCTCTAACTCCAGCTCAGATATTTCTTCATGGAAAATCCTCCAGATCGCCACTAATGCATTGTATAATGATGCAAGCCCTAACATAGCTGAAGGGGTAAAGATGGCAACCTACCCAACTGTACACTAACATGAGGGTTCTTAAACCTGACCAACTATGTTGATGGTATCCAGTTATGATATGTTGTAGGTATGGAGCAAGGGATCCAAGGAGTGTTTCTATAGATAGTATAACATAGGGTAGAATCAGTGGGATGGTCCCCTTTTTTGATCATGGAAGCTTGCTCTCGGACTATTCATGGAGAAATGCACTTCTCTTCCCCTCTAATGTTCCTTTTGGCAAATTTGGTTCCCCTCCCTCTCATTTTTTGCTTCAATAGCCATCCATCATTTTCATTTATTGGAGAATGTTCCTGGTAAACATAAAAGGCTCTTGCAAACGAATCTGTCAAACTCTAAAATTTTGGTGCAAAAGATAGAATTCTATTGTAATGAACTCCATTTCTTGTTTGGTGTCAATTACCAAATAAAAAGATGGAAAATATAAAGACTGGAAAGCCAAATATATAAATGAGTTTGTCCAAAATTATCATATCCTCTTGCTTCATCATTTATCCATAGCAATAGTTGATCATATTTATGAATAGAAACGACATAGCCAAATATATAAATGAGTTTGCTCAAAATTATCATATTCTCTTGGTTCATCATTTATCAATAGCAATAGTGGATCATATTTATGGATAGAAACGACATAAAAATTAATGATTTTTATCTTATTTTATTTTTTAAGCTATTTTTTGTCAATCCAATATATTAAAGATCATTTTAAAAATGTGTTTCTCTTTTCGAGTTTATATAAATTTAAATAATAGTTTATGTATTTTTAGATTAAAATGTTTATAAATGATATTAATGGATAGATTATTTTAAAAATGTGTTTCTCTTTCTAGAGTTTATATAAATTTAAATAATAGTTTATATATTTTTAGATTAAAATGTTTATAAATAATATTGATGAATAGATTATTTTAAAAATGTGTTTCTCTTTCTAGAGTTTATATAAATTTAAATAATAGTTTATATATTTTTAGATTAAAATGTTTATAAATAATATTAATAACCAATTTAATTTCATACCTTGGTTTAACGTTAAATTGATGTTTCATTTTGTTGACCAATGAAAAGGTCATTCCAAGTTTCCATTGAAGAAGATGCTCTTGCATCAACATTTATCTACCCTGGGAGGCCAAGGCCAACTACTATAGAAATTTGGGGCTCAATTGATGATATGGTGGTTCTAAAGTAGTGATATAGAATAACCCCAACCAATACTAGTTTTAAAATGATTTCCTACCCTTCCCTTGTAGAACGCTTACTACCAGAGATACGTGATTACTAGTTTAGAATATTAAGGCCGCAGCCTTATATGCCATCATTGTGAAGGAATTCATGATCATTTTGATTGGCTTCTGTGGATGGTCTCATCTTCCCGGAGAACTAGTGCAGAGAGTGGTATTTTAAAGGCGGTTCTCAGCATTGCCAAGATTACTGCTAGTTATCTAGGATGCACCGATTTGTCAAGTGAAATTGAAGTGAAATGATTGTGAGACGTCAATTGACTGATACATTTTCAGATCTTTTCAAAATGATCTAGAATTTTGAATTCATAGATAATCCATCAATTGATATTTGATGGTTTCTCAATTTAGTTGTGTATCTCATCTAACAGTTGCAATTTTTTTCTGTTAACATATGCTTTTGACATTTCTACTTTGTTGTATTTCAGCAGTGGAATATCAGTCTACTCATTAGGTTAAATTCCAGGTGCAAGTCCTGGGTGATTATGACATAAGAGTAGGGACTTAGCCAAATGAAAAATAGTTGTAATTATTGATTCATATTTTTAAGGGTTGTCATATTGGTAAAAATAAGCCGCTTGTGGGCTTGACAAATTCGAGCCAATTGTAATCCTCTTGGAGCTAGACAGAAGGCAATTTCCACCTTAAAAAACAAAACTTGCATCCATTGCTTGGGTTTAAACACAAACTTGCATCCATCACTTGGGTTTAAACACTAATATCTGATATAGGGTTTTATTTCTCGTGCAGGGTTTCTGATTAGGAAGAAAATATCGACACATATTGGTAAATCGAAAAATATTGTCGATAGCCATTACAATCGACGCAGTGGAAATGAAAATGTATGAAAATTTGTAAACACTCACACAAACCCTTGGACGACAATCGAGTATTAAAACAGGGCACAAGAAGTATATAATTTGATGTGGCAAATGCAAATAACAACAAAAACATGCTTCGTATACATCAAATAAGGACAAACAAATGGGGATGAAAAATAGACTGGCATACCTTAGTGGGCCATGCTGGAAATCCTTTAACCTTGGCAAGCACAATATCTCCAAGCCTCCATTGTCTGCAGAAAGTGGGAACCTCCATTGTCTATAGGTAGATGTTTTACCTCCTCATCTTTTAGCAGGTGCCATGTCGTAAAACCCTGATGGCAACAACAAACATAACCCTTATTATTATTCCTGTCTAGCATACCCTGAACAAGAATTATACCCTCCTAGTCCTCCTCATCCCCAATTTCCATAACACCATTAATTCCCAGAAGCCACAATAGTGTCAATGCCTCTAACAATTGGTTACCTATTAAATTGTCGATTAATATTTTACAGTGGCAATATTTTCGTGGCTCCTTGGAAAATGGAGGAATGGGCTCACAATGGAGGATATGTTGGCCATGCCTCCTAGGGATATTCTATGATATGGAAAGGGTCATATAATGTAAATATATTTACTTTATATGAATAAAGTATAAAGTTTTATTGGTTTTCTTTTATGGGTAGTGTTAATTTGGTTTTCACATTATTAAGAACATCACATTCCACCCGTTTTTATCCTATTTTACACCTTCTAATAAAATAAACTACAAGGGTAATTTAATAAGAATTTTTTTGTATAGGTTTCATATTAAAAAAGGTCATTTATTTATAAATTTTAGATATGCGTGGTTATTATGATAGGTGGCAAGCCAGGCTGGATTAAATAAATGACCATGTGATGTAAATTTCATAATTACGTTTTATATGAATAACTAGTAATGATACTACCTAGTTTTCTTCTTTGAGATTCCCATGAGACATCAACATTGTTAGAGACACTCTTATGACTAGGTCTAAAATTGTTTTTAAAAAATTCCACACCTTTATTGCAAATACAACAACTTAGTAAATATTGTGGAATCTATTCACAAATATCCTAGACCCAATCAAGTCAGATATAGTGCATTTCAATCCCAAAATTTTCATGGCTCCTTGGAAAATGGAGGAATGGGCTCACGATTGAATCAGCTGGCCTCAATTAATAGAATAAAGAATGGAACACTGATTGCAAGCGTAGATTGCGATGGAGTCTAACAATTTTGACGGTCCGCTCAATCTCGACCCAACCCAAATATATTGATCCAAGCCATTTATATCTCAAGATTTAACATCTCCACCCTCCCATTGATATATAATTTCTTCTTTGGCATGTTTATGCATAACCAATAGGGAGTGGAATCCCCTCCCTCCCAATCACATAGGCTTTCATCTCTTCTTCTTAAAGTTGTATTTTCTTTTATTTTTAAAACTAATGAGAAAAAAAGAAAAAGGTAAAAATTTAACAAAATAGATTTAAGAAAATTAGCAAAGAAATCGATTTCTATATGGATTTTTTCACCATAACGTCATGTCTGATGTGTTGTCATGGGCCCTGGTCTATAACGTCATCTCTATGTGGGAAATATTTGGCTTACAAGCAAGAAATGGCCATTTCAAGCTTTGTGCGACCAAGAATAGTTATCATTGGTTGGGCCATATTATCAAGTCAAAACATAACGTCTAAGGGTAAAGGGCTCATGGGTCATGTGTGATTCCCTAGATGACCTCAAAGGACCTACATGCTACATAGATAATATTTAGCCAATGAGTAAGATATTTTGATCGTTTTGAGGTTTGACACACCAAGTATGGATTTCAGTCCCTTAGCCATGATTTGATGTGAAAACATTTTTTCAATAGGGCTCATGAACTATGTGTGGGGCCTTAGGCCACCACAAAGCCCTATAAAGGGAATATTGGCATGTGAGAAAGATATAGTGCCTCTTTTATGAATTTTGGTTAACCATGGATATTTTTTGTAACTTAAGCAATGGCAAGGTCAAAATACATAGCCTTAGGCCATAACATTTGCATTTCACCTATAAGCAAAATATGGTCGTAGAAGATTCTACACAAGGCGTAATAGAGAAATAGGGAAATACAACAACGATGGAGAATCCATTGCATTTGTTCTTATAAATCACGCTACCTGATATAAAATTATAAATAAGCCACATGAGTTGATTCAATACCCAATTCTTTCCATATTCGTTATTTTGATTCAATTCCAAATTCTCTCCATCTTCCATGATCCTATTAAAGGAAAATGCACTAATTTCTTTAACGGAATGTGGAAGTTAGAAGTTGGGAGGTCATCCAGAGGCTCCATCATAAAGCATTATCATGACTGGTACTTGAGTAATAGGTGTTTCAAGAGCCACTTGTTATAAATCCAAAGCTTCGTAGTGTTGCACACCCAATCTGTTAGTCCCTATAATAGAGCAGGCACCCGGTTCGTTCTCAGCATCCAACGATCGTATGGATTTGGCCCCTTGTCCCCATAATTTATGTACCATCGTAGAGTTTGAGGTATGGCTAATCAAATTAGGTCTCCTGGTTGGGTCTTATCCTAGCTATTCCTAATTAGTCCATCTGTGTGAATCCCTCTCATAAAACATAGTTGCAAATGCCAATCTATAGTAATACAAAATCCAATCGCAAGATAGTGATCTAAATTTTGGTGACTTAGCATCAGTAGCACCACCAGCATAGGTATATTTTATATAGTATCTAAGAGAGAAACATCTAAGACAGAGACAGTAGAGGCATCAACAGTGGTAGAGCTCCTAGTTTACTTTGATCCATCCCGAAAAACCAAGCTTTGAACGGCTTGGCCCGAGAATCAAGACACCCACGTTGCCAACTGGGCGCCCTAAGAAGTCCTCATGGGTGAAATAATATTAAATCCTCTCATGACCAAATTAAATCCTATCATGGCCAAATTGGGGATAGACCAGACGGACCATATTGATACTCATAACCCCGAATCCATAGATTGATTTAGCAGAATCCCCTTTGGGAAATGGGTAGTTGTACATAGATCTATATTTGAAAAATCCTTCATGTTTTGCTTCGCCTCCCTATGAAACTTCATAGGTTTTAATCTATATTTTAATTTGTATATTGTATAAGTAAATAATATGTGTATATATTTAATTATATTAAATCACATAGCATATGAACTATATATATTTATTTATATTAAATCTTTTAACATATGAACTATAGTAACATATTTATATTAATTATATATTATTATTATATTTACATATTTTACCATTATTAAGGTGAAAGAAGTTTATATATCATAAGGGTGTTTATAAAATATTTACCTATTTTATAAATTTGGTTAAGTATTATATTTACATCTATTACAAGTATAATATGGATGGACTATGAATGTATGGATTTTAACATAATTCCCTAAAATGAAGCATGTTTTGTTGGGAGAAAGAAAATTGGAACAATTTCAATATTATGTTTCCCTTGTGGTTTGAATTTTGTACTTTGGTGGGGTGTTTTAGAATAATCCCACTTGTTATGCATGCTTTAAATGGTAAACATATCCCATATGATTTAAATGATGACGATGATGAACTAGATGACAATGACAGTGATGATGTTTTTGGTGATGACGATGATGGAAATGATGATGATCATCATCATCTTTGTCATTGTCATCATGATTATCACAATAGTCATCATCATCAGCATAATCATCATCCATGTCATCATCATCGCCATTTTCCTTGACATCATCATCATCATCATTATTGGCATTTTCATCAATTATTCATCATTACCTTTGGCATAAGAAATAGCATCTACCCAAAATATGTGATTAGTGGAAAAGGGTCATGGAGGACACACACAATTTATGCATGACAAATAACAACTTATTTTTTAATATGATCAACATCATCATTCTCATTGCATTCATCATCATTGTCATTGTCATCATCACCATCATCACCATTCATTTCATTTCCATCATAATCATCGACAATGTCGTCATTGCCATTATCCTCCTCCTCCTCCTCCTCATCATAATCGTCATCATCATCATCATTTTCATCGTTCTCCTCATTATCAACAACATTATCATCATCATCATAACCATCATCAATATCATAATCATTATCCTCATTTTCATCTTCAACATCTAGGTGTAAAACTAGATGCAAAAGTGGATAAAAACATGGATGCAACAAAAGGATGCAACAAAAGTAGGCGCAAAAGTGGGCGCATAATGGGGTGCACCAAAAATGGATGCAAAAGGTGATGCAAAAGTGGATGAAAAAAATGATGCAATCATGGAAGAAAAACATGATGAAAAAATTGGTGCAAAAGTGGATACAACCATGGATGTAAAATTGGATACAAAATTGGATGCGAAAGTGGATGCAACAAAAGTAGATGCAAAACTAGATGCAAAAGTAGTCGTAACACCCAACACAAAACCTGACGCAAAAGTGGATGCAAAAATGGATGCATAAAAGGATACAAAAACTGATGTAAAATTGGATGCAAAAAAAGATGCAAACATGGTTGCAAAAGTTGAAGCAAAAGTGGGTGTAAAAGTAAGCGCAATTATGGGTGTGACTTGGGATGTGACAAAAGTGGATGCAAAAGAAGATGCAATGGTAGATTAAAAAAAAGATGTAAACATGGATGCAAAATGGGATGCAAAAATGGATGAAAACATGGGTGCAAAAGTGGAAAAAAAAATGGATTCAAAAGTGGATGAAAAAATGGCTGAAACAAAACGAGATGCAAAACTAGACTCAAAACAGGATGTAAACTTTGATGCAAAACTTGGTGCATGAAGGGATGCAAACAAAGAAGCAGAAGTGGATGCAAAAGTGGATGTAAAAAAGGATGCAAAAGAGGATGAAAACAAGGGCATAAAAGTTGAGGAAAACATGGGCGTAAAAGGGGGCGCAACAAGAGTAGATGTACAAACTAGGTGCAAAATTAGGTGCAAAACTAGGCTGAAAACCTGTCGCAAAACCTGATGCTAAACCTAGTGCACAACTAGGTGCAAAACCCAGTGCAAATTACGTTGCAATTTGCACCAGATTTAGAAAAAGGACGCAAAAAATGCCTAAAATAGCACCAACCCGTGAAATTGCGCCATTTTGTCCAAAAAATGAAGAAAAATACACTGAAAGATGGTCTAGACGCAAAAAAGGATGGAAAACGAGACGCTAAATCCAGTTTTTGTTGTAGTGTTTGGATTTTCCCCATTGTCCCAAAGGTTTAAATAATATCCTTCCCTATTCCTTAGGAAAATCATGCCCCCCATCTCTTTTAATGTTGCATAGACATAGTTGGTTGTGGGTATTTTAATTAAATTGCATATTTACATGATGCCAAAAATGATAATGTGCCAGATAGCACGATATACCATCGACAACGATTTTAATCGTCGGAACATAAAACATTAAATCGATGGTGGGGCTTTTTCCTTTAGCTCCACACCACGATTAATTATAATATATACATCATATACATTTTTAATGCAAACGGGGTCAAAACTGGGGTGTTACATTCCCCTCCCCCTTCAACAGCAATGTCCTTAGTGCTTTACAAAATTGAACAAAATGCTACACTGATACCGCCTCAGTGCTCCATAGAATTGAACAAAAATGGATCTGCCAATCACATGGCATCCTCCAGCTCCCACGTAACGTCTTCAGGACCGCAGTGCTCCCATTTCACCTTTACCTGCCCTATGGCTCGGTTTCGGAGCATTGTGACCTTCCTGTCGATGATGTACATTGGATCGATTTGGAAATATCCCTCGGGTTCCACCTAAATCACATCCCAATTTATCACATGGTTAGGATCATGTACATATTTATTAAGCAAAGAAACATGAAAAACATTATGAGCTCTAGTTCTAGCAGGTAATGCAATTCTATATGCAACTGGCCCTATTCTTTCAAGCACTTCAAAAGGCCCATAATATCTTGGTGACAGCTTGGCACAACATCCAAGCTTCAAGAAAATATTCTTTGCCCTCACTCTGAGGTAAACATGATCCCCAACACTGAACTCTCTTTTCACCCTATGCTTATCTGCATAGCTTTTTTGTCTGTCCTAGGCTGCTTTCAGATTCTACCTGATCTTTCCAACCTCTTACTCCATCTCCTTGAGCAATTCTGGACCAAGCACAACCCTGTTCACTAGATTATCCCAAGTCACTAGTGTCCTACACCTTCTACCATACAAAACTTCATACGGAATCATCCCCAAGGATTCCTGATATCCATTGTTATAAGGAAACTTTACCAAGTATAAGCAATCTTCCCACTTGGTTGGTTTATCCATCACATACATGCGAAGCATGTATTCAAGCACCTGATTCACTCTCTCTGTCTTCCCATCAGTTTGAGGATGGTAGGTAGTGCTGAAGTTTAACTTTGTACCCAAATTTGCAAACAACCCCTTCCAAAAATTGGAAGTGAACTTGACATTCCTGTCAGAGACTATTGCCCTAGGAAATCCATGCAAATTGAAAATCTCCTTCATGAAGATATTTGCAATGTAATCAGTCATATGCGTAGACTTAACCAGTATAAAATGTGCTGCCTTTTTCAACTTGTCCACCACAACCATGATGGAATCATGTTGTGTCCAAGTCATTGGAAATCCTATAATAAAATCCATGGAAATAACTTCCCATTTCCATTTTGGAACTGGAAAAGGCTGCAACAAACCTGTTGGGTGTTGATGCTCAACCTTTACCTGCTGACATTTCATGCACCTTGAAATATATTCAGCCATGTCCTTTTTCATTCCTGGCCAAAAGTATTGATTTCTGGCTGTAGCAATTATCTTCTGATATCCTAGGTGGCCAGAATATGGAGCTTGATGGATCTCATCCATAACAACTCTCCTAAAATATGATACATTTGGAATGTAGATCCTATTCTTATAAGTAAGAAGTCCATCTTCTTCCAAATTATATCCCTCATCCCTCTTCTCAATACTTTGCTGCTGCAATTTGTCTTTTACTTGCTCATACAACTCATCTCTAGCAATATGATTAACAATCTGTTGTCTCAATTATGATTGGAAAATACTAAGAGATGCCACATGCATTTTATGCACCTTCCTGTTGATTGCATCAGCTACCTTATTCTCTTTTCCTTTTATGTGTTTGATTTCAAAATCAAACTCACATAAAAACTCCAGCCATCTCGCTTTCCTAGCATTTAGAGTAGGCTGATCAAATAAATAATTCAAACCACAATGGTGTGTCCTTAGCTCAAATATATTTCCCGTCAAGTAATGCCTCCACATCTTGAGATCATGTACTATGGCTAAAAGCTCTAGATCATGAGTGGCATAGTTCTTCTCATGATCCTTCAACTTTCTTGACTCGTAACATATCATGTGGTTGTCTTGCATAAGGACTCCTCCAATCCCTTGTCCGCATGCATCGGTACACACCACAAAATCGTTCTATGGTTCTACAACTTTCAATACTAGTGCACTAGTGAGAAGATTCTTCGATTGCTGGAAGTTTTCTTCACACCTCGATGTCCATTCAAACTTTATCCCCTTATTTTGCAAAGAAGTGATGGCATGTGCAACTTTGGAGAATCCTTCAATGAATCTCCTGTAGTATCTTGCAAGTCCCATAAAAGATCTTACATCTGTCACATTTTATGGAGTAGGCCAATTCATAATGGATTCAATATTTTTAGGGTCCATAGATATAACCTCTTCTGATATAATGTGACCCAAATACTGAAGTCTATCTCTATAGAAGTCACACTTGATTAGCTTTGCATATAGATGATGCTGCCTAAGCAAATGCAATGTCAATCTCAAATGCTCTTCATGCTCTTCCTCATTCTTAGAATAAATAAGAATGTCATTGAGGAAAACAAGAACAAACTTGTCCAAATACCTGCTGAAGACACTATTCATAAGGCACATAAATGTAGGTGGTGCATTTGTGAGACCAAATGGTACCACTACAAACTCATAATGTCCATACCTTGTTCTGAAGGTTGTCTTATGAATTTCTTCATCATTGATTCTCACCTAATGGTAACTAGACCTCAAGTCAATCTTGGAAAATACCTTTGCTCCTCTCATTTTATCAAAGAGGTCATCAATCTTAGGCAATGGGTATTTATTCTTCACATTGACTTTGTTCAGCTGTCTGTAATCAATACACAACCTGAGTCTACCATCTTTCTTCTTTACAAACAGAACTGCTGCTCCCCAAGGAGACACACTCAGCCTGATATACTTCTTCTCCAACAATTCTTGCAGTTGCATCTTCAGTTCTAGCATCTCAGGTATACTCATTCTGTAGGGTGTCTTAGACATTGATGCTGCTCCTGGCACAAGTACAATTGTGAAATCAATGTCCCTTTTTGGAGGTATCCCTAAAATCTCATCAGGAAACACATCCCTGAATTCCTGCAATAGGTGAAAGTCCTCCAACCTAGAGTTTCATTCTCTATTTCTTCCAAAATATGAGCTGCATACAACTGGCAAACTTTCCTATAGAACTTCTTCAACTGCATTGCTGAAATCTGCCTTACAGAAATCACCTTTGGAATGCATTTCACAATCCTTGGGTTGCCTTCTTCATCCAGGAACTCAAAATCCTTATTATAACATTCAAGCTTTACCCTGTGAGCTTCTAACCAATCCATTCCAATGAGAACATCATAGGAATCAAGTGTTAGAACATTTAGATCTACACAAGTGACCAATCCATTCATAACCGATGGACATTTCTCTACCACTTCACTAACCTTTCTCTTAGTTCCAGCAGCTAGATTAACTAACCAATATTTTCTATGCTTTACTTTTTTAAAAGCACAAATCTCCACTACTCTAGGAGTAATGTAACTATGAGTAGAACCAGGGTCAATCAAAATAGAAACAGATTGCTCAACAATCTTACCTGCAGCTTCAACCATAGTTGACTGGTGATCTGCTTGGTGGCCCTCCAGTGCTATATAAATCCTAGGGACGACCCTTGCTACTTGAACCACTGTTTCTGCTTCTTGAATGTTGTAAGTTGGCCTTGCACCCTCAATCTCAAGTGGACAATTCCTTCGCATGTGGGGTCCTCCACATTTCCAACATTGGAGAGGTTCTCTGTTTTGCTGTGGATCTCTTGGTTTCTCTCCCATCGCTCTGGCTGGATGCTTCTCAGCTTGTGATGGTTGCTTCTGCTAATTCCTAAAGTTAGAAGGTTTGAAACCTTTCTTCCTTTGGTCAGACTTCTCATTCTTCGTTTCCTTCCATGTCTTATGGTAATCATGTTTTTCTTTACTTTTCTCATAGCAATACTTAGCTTTCCTTATTGCTTCTTCCAGAGTTCTAGGTTCATAAAACTCAATTCTGTCTTTGTAAGACTGAGGCAATCCACTCAGGAAACGCTGGATCTTCACTTTTTCATCTTTGATGTACCTAACATACCTCAATAGTTCCAAGAACTTATTTGCATACTCTTCCATGGTCTGTTGTCCCAATCTCAGCTCATGGAATTCTTTAATCTTGTCATCATAGTACCGTCAGAGAGGTACTTCTTCTTGAAATACTTCTTGAATTGTTTCCAAACAATTATCTTTCATTAACCTTCTTTACTTGTCTGTGGTGTTCCCACCATATGGATGCTCTTCTAGTCAAATTGAATATAGATACCCTTGCTTTCATATTTTCGGAGTAGTCTTGAACAAGGAAATACTTCCTCATCCCAAGAAGCCAAGCCTCAGCTTCTTGACCAGTCTTGACTTCACCATTAAAAGTAGGAGGCCTTGCCTTTTTGAATTCATCTCGTGAATTGTTCTTGTAATGTCTCCTCCTCTTATTCTTGCGAGATGGAGAGCTTGAATCCCCACTGGATTTTTCAGAATCAGATGACCCATTGGTAGGCCATTCTGGTGTATTCCTTCTGTCCCTGGAAGCCCTCCTGGAGAAATGGGACCTTTTACGTGAATCTCCCCTGGCACTACTTCTACTTCTTTCTAGATTAGTTGTTTGATGCCCATAGTTTATCTGCCCCTAGATGTTTGTCAAAATCTGCAGTATAGCTGCATCTATTTGATTTTGATCTTCTTGAGCCTTAAGCATCCTTTCATTGTCTTCTCTGCAACTTTCCAACTCCACCCTTAGGCTCTTCATGGTGGCTACAATATCTAGGGGAGTCTCTTGTTTTCTCCTCCCATTGGACTTTGTCTCGTCATTTTCAACCCTGACATTTTCTCCCATAGCATATTCCTCGAACTCATAGGGATCCTTTGCATCATTCATGTCGTCAATTCTCATCTTAGCCCAACCAAGAACGAATTTTTGAAACTGCTCTATGCGGAATGTTTCCTTTGAAGGTGACTATAGTTTTGCAAAATGTGTTAATAAACACAACTGTTAGCAGCATAACAATCTCATGAGTTCATAATTAATTACATGCATTGGAAAATACTATATTGACAACTTGGTCAAAACACAGAATTTTCTTTTCACCAAGAACGATGGTCTGAAGGGGATGATGGGGGTTAAGGGGGATTTCCATTTTCACGCAATCTGGCGCATAAGATCGATGCCATTTTCACCTTTTTAGCACCTGTAAATCCACTAAAAAACGCTTGCAAATATCCTTCTGGAAACTTGACTTTTCCCATCCAATCGGCAAAGCTTTAGGTTTCTCACCCGATGCTTCGGATGAACTTCAGAAAACTCATCAGATCGAATCCCTCCCGACGAGTCATCCGCTTCATCAGGTCATTGTTGACAACTCTTTCGACGCCTTATCGGATCGATCTTCCTTTGTTTTCTAATGCCTTATCGGATCAATATTCCTTGGTCTTTCGATGCCTTATTGGATCAATCTTCCTTTGTCTTTTGACGTGTCAGCTCCCTTCTGGTGAGCCTTGCCGACACCTCGGCTCCGCTTCAACAAACATCTTCCGATGATTTTGACACTTAGAAAAATTTCCAAATTTTTTTCTCTCCATTTGCCTTTTCAATTGGGTCTTGGGTTGTTAGCCGGTGTATCGACTCAACCCAGCCGAGACCATCGGTTCCTCTGAGCCGAGATCTTCAGCTCCTCTCGGCCGAGACCTTCGGCTCCTCTCAGTCAAGACCTTTGGCTCAACCCAACCGAGACCTTCGACTCCTCCCAACCGAGACCTTTAGCTCCTCTCAGCCGAGACCTTCGGCCCAACCAAGCCGAGACCTTAGGCTCCTCTTAGCTGAGACCTTCGGCTCAACCCAGCCAATACCTTCGGCTCCTCCCAGCCGAGACCTTCGACTCCTCTCAGCCGAGACCTTTGGCTCAACCTAGCTGATACCTTCGGCTCCTCCCAACCAAGACCTTTGGAAAAAATTCAAAATTAGGAAATTTTCAAAATTTTCTCTCTTCTTTGGTTTCTTTGTCGGATAGACTTGGCTAAGTCATCCGATGTATCGGATGGACTCAGCTTAGGTCATCCGATATTTTCCATACTTAGAATTTTTTTTTGAAATTCTCTCTGTGTTTCACATTTTTCCTCTGCTTGGAAAAGGGTAACCTTGCCTCTGTCACTTCTTCTTCATGGCCCATTGAGGCCCACACTACAACGTGTGCTCTGATACCACACTGTCACGTCCCCTCCCCTCTACTGAAGAGAGGACGCAACTATTGCTGCTATCAATCCAAGAACTAGCCCAATAAACATAAAATAAAATGCATTGAACTCAAGATACACAGATGCATAAAGAATTAACATTCAACGGAAGCAAATTACGTTTAATTCAAGCATTCAACACATTTTAACATGTTCATCATAATTCACATAAACAATACAGTTGCATGGGTAATTACATAAGAATACTTATCTTCGAATGAAGCTTCCCACAACCAGCTAAGCCGCTGCAATGTTCCACCCAACCATAGGCTAGTGTGCTCATCGATCTCTCAGCATCACTGCCACCCCCAAGTTGGGCATGATTCCCCAAGGAAAAGGAAACTAAGCAGGCTCACACATAGCCAAAGATATGTCAAAACTCAGTCAATCCAAAGCTATGTTTTGTTTTATCAGACTGTTAAGAGGATGGAAAGGCTTGTTTGATAAGCTAGTGAGCTCAACCATAGAGTTATGGACACCTACACAATATTTGACTTGGCTTTCCCAACACATACACACCCAACATAAGGAATCATCCCCTTCTTTGTTGTACAGTCCCTCAGGCTATGCATTCCCTTCAAGTGCTATTCAGGATGTGCAGTAAGGAATGATCAGCCCTCAATATCCCTCAGTGAGGTTCCTCATGCACTAGGCTTATCAAGCAATTTACCTCTTCCACTCCTAACTAGTTCATACCCAAAGTAAGGTGCATAACAGTTTAGACCAAAACAAAACGCCCATAATAGCAAAAATGCATTTGCTGTCAATTTACAACATGTGGGAAACCAAAAACGAATTTTAGATGGGGAAAAAATAATAGGGTGAGGAAAACGCAAACCCATTCTATTGCTCCATAGAGGCAAAATTGACCTCTACAAAAACCCAACTCAGCAAATCGATTTTAGAAAACGACTATGGGGATCTCGGGGCAAAATCGGCCTCTACCAAACCCAAAAATGTGAATCTTCTTTGCCCATGAATTCTAAGGATGTTTATGGCATTACGAGAGCCAAAACGACTTCCATAACCTCCCAAAATGAAAATACTCCTTGCCCACTTTCTGAGCAACACCAAAACGGATTTTCTGGGCATGCAAGATAAGGAAAATCAGCAAAAACGTGAAGGTTGAACACACAGGAAGCTTCAACTACATGAAAGAAACCAACATGAAAGAGAATGGTGAGGTAAAAAATTGGAAAACATGGGTGTATGGCAAAATGGCATATGTTTTTGCGCATTTTTCTTGCCAAGGAAGTGAGAACACATTTTTCCAAAAACGGGTCCTCTGCCCAATTCGAATTCGTGCCCATACTTTTCCCACTCCATGGAATAACTAACTCAACCACATTCTGGCAGAATTTAATGATTGGGGAAAAAGACAAAATGGGTAGTTGAGGGTTTGATGGGTTCTCCCTTTGAGATTTGGTTTTTCCCCATTGGCCCAAATGTTTAAATAATTTCCCTCTCTATACCTTAGGAAAATCATGCCCCCATCTCTTTTAATGTTGCATAGACATAGCTGGTTGTGGGTATTTTAATTAAAATGCATATTTGCATGATGCCAAAAATAATAATGTGCTGGATAGCACAATATACCATCGACAACGATTTTAATCGTCGGAACATAAAACATTAAATCAATGGTTGGGCTTTTGCCTTTAGCTCCACACCACGATTAATTACAATATATACATCATATACATTTTTAATGCAAATGGGGTCAAAATCGGGGTGTTATAGGGAGAGTCATGAATAAAAATTAAATGTTCTTAAGAAAGCAGAGTATCCATATATAGAGGGAGAAGGATACTTAGGTGCAGAATGGAGTGGTTCAACCCCAACGCATATCCACAAATGAGCAAATTACAAACATTTTGACCAAGTCATTGTCCAAGGAAAAGTTTGTATACCTCAGATACAAGCTTGGTGTGGTGGAGAATGTGTCCCTCGTTAAGAGGGAGTGTTGATGTTTAAGGTAGCGTTGATTGGAATATTTGACCTACATGTCAACGAGGAGAAGCAACCCACACAAAGTGCTTAAAGCATCCCTTTGCATGTTTAGAATAACTGCTTATAGCAAGAACAAGGGCCCTGCTGCCACAATGCATATTTTCTCCCTAAAAGGAAGGCTTAATAACCATACTTATATGAATATCTTTTTGCAATTAGGATCCTATAAATATAATCTAACTAAAATGCAATATAAACTAACCTATGATGCAACCTAAATGTATTTTTTCAAGTAACTCTAACATAACAATTTAGTAGCTACTAAACTATAAAAGAGTTTTAGGAGCTGCTAAAACACCTGTAACTTCAGCTACATAAAAGCAGTAAACTAAATGATCCTAACCATCCTATTTCCTATCCTGCAACATCAAATGAATTTTATAATAAGGAATCAAACGTCACTAAAGCAACAACTCCTTTTAACTTCAAGTCTATCAAGTTATAGATAGACTTGATGAGAATAGATACTGGTTTCAACTCCTTTTAACTTATTTCGGACATATAAAAGAACAATATAGAACTTGGGAATGAATTCCTTCAGCTCCAGAGACCCTTTCTCCTTTTGGGTAGTTGATTGACCGTTTTTTGTGTTGAAAATGTGTATTTTACATTTTAGTAGAGGGAGATGTGTAACTCCTTTCGTGCTCATCCTAGAGATGACATGTGTCCTTTCAAAAAAGTAATAAAATATTATTAAAAAATAACATGTCTACTCAAATTAGATTTAAAACATTTCCAACTGCATCTAAAACTACATAAATTAGATAATTAAAAACCTTCATCAACATTTACACTAAGGGGTTTGCACCTCGAGAGATTTGATCCTTCTCCGTGCTTGATAGATCCCCTTTAAAATGGATCTATACTGGTTAGATAGACAATAGAGTCAATAACAATTTCCATACTGAAAGTGCAATTCTCTTAGAAGACAAAAATTATTGTTTTAACAACCAATCCAGCACTATGGAAACTAGAGCATAATTTGCTTATTGCTGGCATATTAAATTTAAAATTCTTGATTAACAATAGCAGCTGGTGATCCATGGTTATGGACGTTGTAACAATCTTTGATATCTTCTTCCCTTATCTGAGTCATAACTAGATCAGAGCATTGATCTGTTTGGATGAAATTCGTGGCAGGCTCTTCTCTTCTACAATAAAAAATGTAGCAGCCATGAGCCTTCTTAAGACAACCTAGCAACCATCTCAAAGAAAATAAGAAGTACGATTCAAAGTTTGATTGTAATGGTATTATCGCAATGTGAGAACACGTGGAGTCTTGAATAAAGCAAATCGGGTAGCATCAAATTACGCCGCCTCTTTTCTTTATTTATTTTCTTTCACTTAATCTTCTTTGCATGGTAGAGAACCTTCTCCTTTTACAAGTGAGTTGTATTAAC
The DNA here is from genome assembly GCA_001517045.1 of Pseudotsuga menziesii. Classification (NCBI taxonomy): domain Eukaryota; kingdom Viridiplantae; phylum Streptophyta; class Pinopsida; order Pinales; family Pinaceae; genus Pseudotsuga; species Pseudotsuga menziesii. The sequence continues at coordinate 23,282 of LPNX011162992.1, read as the reverse complement.
ACGACGATAGTTTTAACCTCTCACTTTTTATGATATGTAAATCCCATCTCAAGAGTTTAAATTCGATGTACATAGAAAGAATTATATTGACCAAAGTTAATTGGTATTTTATAAAAACAAAACATAACTCTTTTTAAGGGATTTAAATAATGAATTAATAAGCTATTAAATAATGACGATATTTAAGAGATCTATTATAAATTTATCATCACGGTTTATACTTCCATTAATAAGTTTTTTATCATGGCGTCAAAGTAGAATGACCAACCCTTGGTATAAAAAAGAGTGCAAGTGTGATAAAAAATTTATTTGGGATGCTTTTAATATCTCAAAATATGACAAGATATATATGTACAAATCCTTAATTAAAAGGTAAAAACTTAATATATAAATGAAAGGAAACAAAAGTTTTCACACATCTCTATGATAGATCCTAATAAATTATTGAAGAAAATTATAAGTCATAAAACCAAAGAAAGTAAAACTTTCTTAGAAGGACTATATAATTTATACCTTAAAAATATTTATGAATCACATGATGTCAAATACAAGATTCAAACTCTTTCTACAAAGCAAGAATTTTTCTCTTTAGAAGACAAAGAGTTTGGGGTCACTAAGTGGCTCACAAAAGAAAAATCCAAGGACATCGAATTATACCAAGAAGAAATATTAAAAATTCATGGCCCTATCTTCATCCATCATACCCACAAGCTCTACAACTTAGAAAAAAGCAAGTTTCCCATAAACCTTAGAAAAAAATTGTCGTTTTTCATATTTTTAAAAGTTCAAAGAAAAAAACTATCTAATTACAAGACCATTATCATCGACCTTATTTTAGCCAAGTTATATGAAATCATTTTAGAAAAAAAAATCATCATTTGGATAAAAATTCATAGGAATAGAGCTCAAGGCCAAGTAGGATTTATTGTCTATGATTCAACTTTGCATCACCTTGTCACACATAAGAACATTCCTAAGGAGTGTCGTAATAATAAAGACAATACTCTATGCTTCATTGTTTACTTTAGAAAAACATTTGATCGAGTGGTGCCATCAAACTTTTGGAATAGATTATAATATATAAAATTCCTTTCTAAGTTAATTTTTTTTCAATAATGTTCTATGAGGAGGTCATTTCCATGTTTATGAATTTTAAGGGTTGGTTAAGTGAAATTAATTGTAACATAACATTCAAGAAGGTTGTCCCCTATCCTTAATGAATTAATTTTGTGTGGGGATCCTTTACTAAATTCAGTAGTTAAATTTATGCTTATGAATAATGGTTCATTTGATGAACAACAAATTCTCCTCATATTATAGTGGTTATGGAATTAGTAAAGCTTGGCATTGGTTCATTTGATGAACAACAAAATTCTTGCGAGTGTCTATCCTCTTAACACAAAATTGATCCCTACTCACAGTCAATTGCAATTAGGGTTTATTTTCTAAATCAATAATTTGCTTCAATATTTCTATTGTCACACAATTACACTACCACTTATACTGTCACAAGAACTAGATTATTCCATTCATATAAATTAGCTGTAGCAAGATATGGTTGCCACTTCCACAAGGTCTCCATAAACCCTTGCCAAATGGCATATAAAGAAAGGTCTCTATAAACCCTTTTCCAAATGGCAGTTAAAAGGGCTTGAGAGTATCTAAGAGTTTGAATATATTTAATGAAACTCACTTGAAATTGCACCAAAGCTTTTATCCTATCTACTCCTCACACAAAAATGTAAACTTTACTAAATAATGTGGTGATACTTTACCAAATATGTCAATGGAGATTTCAATTAGGACTAGCTAGAAATAGTAGATCCATCCCCCATTGTCTTAAGTAAAACTTTAGGCCCTCACATTGGTAGCAGGTGCTGCTATAATTCCAGTCACATTGGTAGCAGGTGCTGCTATAATTCCAGTGTGTTTGTTGATTGTTGAAGGTCACTTTTGCTTCCGTCAAACTTTTCAATAGTTACATAACCAAAAGCTGGATGTAACCTACTGACCTAGCTTTTTCTAACTTTTCAACTTTTCCACCAGCTCCAATGCCAGCTAAAGTAGAGTTTGTTGGTGGCCCTATGCAGGCACAACATAGTCTGTGGCTCCATTAGATTACATTAAGCTTCAATTGCAAAGATAGGAAACACAGAAGGAATTTTTTGGGAGCCCTTCACTATTGCATTTTTGACATATGTAAGTAAGAGAAGCAGTTGAGGCTTTCCTTTGAAATTTCAACAAAATTGAAAATCATGTAGAGCTAAAACAATGGTTTCTTGCGGAACCATTTAAGTTGGATTTAGCATTTGACTTATCTGTTGCTACATTACTTGGAGACAACTTTGGGCAGCATTTGGACATCATTTGGACATCCAATTGTAAACCATTTAAGTTGGATTTAGCATTTGAATTATCTCTTGCTGCATTACTTCGAGACAACTTTGGGAAGCATTTGGACATCCAATTGTAGAGATTATTTCAGAAATGATTGTAGAGTGACTATATAATATTTTAAAGCATTTTATGTTGATGATGTAGCATGATATCAAAAACTTCATTATGTTCATAGAGCTTCCCTCAACACACAATCTATGCATGTAGAGAATGAGAAAAAGTTGTTGGAAAAGGTTAATATCTTATGCCTGATGGAGGAGATGTACAACACAATAAAATTTACACAAAGATACCAGACCACAGACCACAATGACTATCTCAATTGATTTTAAATTTGAAAAAATGGAAGGCACAATTAAATGAAAAAAAAACATGTTTCATGTTCAAAACTATCTGCCCAAAAATATATAGTTGAACCTTCACCTATGGAATTATTAAATACAGAGGAGGAGACTATAATACCATTAAATTTTCTAGAAACTAATGAGAAGTCTTTTCTATCAAAGATTTAGGTTTTCAAAGATGCACCTTCGTCTACATTATCTATTAAGAGTCAAATGATCAGGTCACATAAAAGAACATGTTTCACTGTAAAAACTATCTTCCCAGAATGATATAGTCGAACCTTCACCCACATAATTATTAAATACATAAAAGAAGGTTATAATACCATTAAATTTTCCAAAAACTAACCAAAGATATTTCCTATCACAGATTCAGTTTTGCGAAATTCGCATGAGCAAATAATTAGTGGGGACCATCAACTTAGTGAATCAACATAACCAAAAAAAAATAAAACTTAGAAATCATAAACTTGGATATGAGAAACTTGTAAAAACTATGAAAAATCGACAGCCTTGAAAACTTTGAAAGAATGCGGAAAAATCAAGAGAAAAGAAATATTTTTGCAACACTGAAAATGATGTTGATATCCTGTATATCCTTGGAAAGTAACAAATTTGACTTGTATCATAAGACGACATATAGCCTGAATGTTTACACATGGTATCTTTTGTAGAACTACCAGTTGCCTCTGCACCAAACGAAGGTTTCTTGCTATGATATTTACACGATGTTGCTGCATAATTTGTTCAATATTGTCATGATAAAATAGGTTCATTGTATGCATGCAACCTGCCACATAAAGAAGTCATGCAACCTGCCACAAAAAATGCCTCTAAGCAGTGTGTTAGGGCGAGGCGACGGGTGCGAAGATAAAGTGCAATTTCCATGGATTGAATCCAATTACAGGGATGTCAGAGAATGCATCAAGTATTAGAGTTGTCAGCAGCGGTCAAATTTGAACCCGTCCCAGCCCTTCCAAAGGGGTTTAGCCCGTCCCAGAAGTGTAACAAAAATTTTGCCCGTAAAAAAAAAATTAAATTTCTTATTTCACCCGTCCACCATGAAGGGATACCTTAACTTAAATATTTCAAAAGAAGGGTAAGCCTTTCAATTTTCCCATCAAATTATTTTTTTTCAGTTGTAAGTACATGCTGTGAAAGCATGTATCTGCGAATAGGCAATGGGCATTGGTGATTATGGCGTATGGTGTATGTGTATATATAACGAGGAGATATTCATTGTTCTTTGGGCATGGGTCAAAGGTAGCTTCTTGTTCTTCTTCAATAATTAAAATCTGGGTGCATTCATAACTTGATGTACAGCAGTTGGTGTGAGCTGTGATTCGCCTATCAAACCGCGTTGTTCAAGTTCAGTGTTTATGAAGTCAAAGAATGCCAGGCCTCCGTACCCTAATTCTTAAATTGAGTAGCCATTAAATTCTTTTATGGGCAACGTCCCCACCTGGTATTAATTTAATTATATTAATCTCTACCATGATCTGCCCTATTCCTGTCCACCTGTGATTCTGGCTTGTGAGCGCTAGCGGTGTCCATGCCTTCCCTCAGCATTTCAACAAATGTTCCCTTGGAATCATTGAACACCTCAGAAATTCTTTCAGAGATAAGCAAATATGTTGCTAAGATCATTGGCAAGCCAGAAGCTGTAAACCACCCGTCTCTGCTCTTTATTTCTTTTCTAGTAGATGAATTTATCTACAATGGCAATCGGTCTATTATTATGGGGGTTTAATGTATTTAACATTATGTTTTGGCAGTATGTGATGGTGCAGCTGAAAGGGTCGGTAGCGATTTCATTTGGGGGTACTTAGGAATCGGCAGCGTATGGGGAATTGGTGTCCATTGGAGGGTTGGGGTCCGATACCAACAAGAAGCTCAGCGTAGCCATTGCCGCCACACTGGAGAGCAAAGTCAATGTACCCAAGTCATGCTTCTACATCAAGTTCTACAATGTCAAGGTTGGTTCTCAGTTCCTCAGTTTGTTCTGTTTATGTGAAAATGGCTTCCCAATTGAACCATCATCTGCCCCTGTGGTGTTGATAATCTGAATTTGTTTTGCACTTTCTGTTGTGGCACGGGAATGGGGACAGGCAAATTCATTCACAGAAAATGTTCAATGCTTGCATGGTTTACACCAGTAGTGTCAGCCTTTGTCTTCTAGACCATCACAGGCAAGCGATTATAGGACTGCTTGATTATTAGCACACTAGAGCACCGCTCAATTTTTTCTTTTTTGGAGATTGAGGTCATTTAGGGTTTTGGGAAAAACAAATTTTGTAAGGTAATGGGTTTGGAATTTTTCATATTTGTTGGTAAGTTTAGGTCGAGAATTCTCCAGATGACTGGCTGGCCCCTCCCCCCTTCTCTTAAAGCAACGTACAGGAAAGATTGCCCACCAGGCAGGTCCGCCATCCAATAGCTCAGCCAGGTTTTATAACGCCGCCAACAGGTTCGCCAATAGCTCCGCCATGGGAATTAGAGCTAGTTCATATGGATTTCACTCTTATGTGAAGGGGCTTAACTCTATGGAACTTAGTGCATTACAAAGCAAGTGTCCATAGCGTATATAATTAACGCGGAAAAACTGATCTATCGGTAATTACGTATATAAAAGGAATAAGATAAGATAAGGGTAAGGTTTCAGTAGCAGCCCACTTTTTTGTTGGATATTCAAGCAGAGAGGATCAAATCCATTCGAAAAAGACTTTTTGATCAACACTTTTTGTTTTCTGCACTGAGTTTTACTTTAGTTATGACGGCTGATGAATGGAAGAATTGGTTCATCTTCAACCAGGAATCGTTGCCCGACATTTGTCTGTGCATTGCATTTATTTGGATTTGATCGAGTTTGATAATCCTACGTTGCCAGCCATCGATCGGACTTGCATAACTAAAAGTCTTAATAGAAAACCATTTCGATCATAAGAACTAATCCTTCGGATTTGAATAACTAAAAGTCTTAATAGAAAAGCATTTCGATCATAAGAACTAATCCTACTGTATATGTTCAATCATAACTTTAACTTTTTTTTTAAGAAGAAAAATAGTTGTTTCTTGTTATTCAATATAGAATCAAAGGTAACTGGTTAGATCACCGTGATATCCACCAATCCCTATGATATCCACCAATTCGCTCCAATAGGCAAGAATAATCCAAACACATTATAAGAGGAGGCATAAAAAACCCACATCCAAAATGGTATAAGAGGAGACATAAAGAGCCCACATCTAAAATGGTTTATGAGTAGGATGTACAAGCTCAGCTCTAATAGAGCTGAAGCTTATCTTCCCCAATAACTATTCCTTCATAGTATTATGTGAAGAGAAGAAAGCCAGAAACCATGGGGAGTGTTTTCAAGTTTCCTTGGATAAACTCTTCGCCCTCTCATTTTGTTCTATATAGACACGATGAAAGTCTAACCTGTGGAAATAGGCTTTGTGTCCCTCAATATTGGCACACTAGACATCCAAATCTAGAACATTGAATGTTGCCTTATCATTTACCCAATTAATAATGATGAAAAAGTCCCCAAAGTGAAAATCTTATGCTCAATCATAAGACTATATTTATATATGGATTGAGGTAAGCAAAAATAATTAGATCTCACATTCACCATATTAATCTTTTTTCTTTTACTAAAATTTGCCTTAACATATTGGCTACTTGGTTGGTTGAGTGGTTGTTACATGAGTTTGTTATTTTAGGTCTTGTTCCTCAACTACTACTTTTATCTCCCAAAGAACTTAAAAGTTCGACTTGTGTAAGATTGCATGTTATTTTATTCTCTTATTTTCAATTACATGAGTAATAAATGATTTGGTAGGCCAATATAATTCTACCATTTTGAAGAATGTGCTAGATCTCTACTTTGGGATAATTCTATATTCAGAATCCAATTTAGAAACTCCTATTATGCCTTATGTGTAGATGTGTTGCCTCTCTTCTCTATAACTTTTCCTTCAACTTCAACTTTCACAAAGGGTGGAAACTAATTCTCATAGTATTTGGTTGCTTCTATGACTTCTTTTTTGGAGCAAGTTAATCTATAGTGCATCGTCTTCTTAATTAGGATTTAGCGGGCTCTAGGCCTACCTTTTCTAGTGGCTCTTCCTGCGATTGCATTTCATTTTCGATGGTTATCCTTCCTATCCATAGAGAACATCCCCATTGGGCAATAATATTTAATGAGTGATGACTTTACATCACATCATGGGATCCTTTTCAAACATATGAATAACCATAAATACCAAATCATTGTGCATGACACAACAGTTTTGCAATATTGTTCGATCCGTGTGAGCAGCTTCCCGAGGCTTACATAACGCAGAAGTTGGAACAACAACGAATCAAATTTCAAGCACAATTTACACTAATTAAAAATAATTAAATTTTTTTATTTTCAACATCAATGTTTACAAAAAATTTCAAGTCTTACGCAAACATTAATAAATCTCTTAAGATTTATATATATCATCTTTGTGATGACATAAAAAACAAAATGGCTTCTTTACATTTTTAAGGTTCAATAAAAGAAACTTAATCATAATAAATATTAATAACTCTAATCATCATCTTTAAAACATTTTTAATAAAATAATTTTCAAAAGGAGTAGAGTTTGTAAATTAATCAAATCTTGGTATTTTAGAAAACATTTTAATATTATTTACATTTTTATTATATATAATTAATAACCTGTGTAACAATTTATTATTATTTAAGTTTTTTTAATATATTTATTTTAAAACAATGTAAAAAAAACTATGTAGATAATTAGAATCTTGACATCCATGAAAAATCTTTAACATTATTAAATAAATATTAATAAATTGTAACGATAAAAATAGTATTTTCAAAAGCTCTTTTCACCTGCTTTATTAAAAAAGGTGCAGGCTTCAACTCTTTTCCATAAAGTCACGCTTAAAATATATAAAGTTTAAAACAATCCAATCGAAATGGATGGATTCATCTCAATACGGGATAAAATGATTAAATAAGATTTGTTATTCAATTAAATATAACAAAGATATTTGAATATATAACAGTTTGAAATGTTCAAGCGGTCTGTAGTTGCAATTTGCAATAATGCTTTGCATGGCGAACAAGAGACTTATAAATCACTCATTGTTTACAACAATGTGCTCTCAAGCCTTGTTTACAACAAAAAGGAATGTCTGATCTTTATTTTGCGGGGTGGGGGTTGTTTGGATTTGCATTGGGTGTAATTTGTATTGCTGCTAACAGTATCAGGAATGGCCGTTAAGGTTGAAAAGGCTAGAAAACAGTATTTATTATTTATATTTATATTGAAAAGCTCTCTTTATTTGTAAGACTTTCATTGGAGACATTGGATATGTTAATGTTTCTCTCTTTTAGTGTACCTCATGATTTAAATGAGGTAGATTGGAATGGCATTTATGATGTATGGAAACAAATGAAAGCCAGAAAGCCTCTTCCATTGGGCTCGATTCATGTTTTCAATGATGTAATCCTAAATGTTTTTGAAGAATATCAAATGAATGGAAGGAAAATATGTTTTCTTATTAATTTTTTAATGGAATTGGAGAGATATTTGTTTATTGATTACTTTTAATGAAAATTTACAATGTTAAATTTAGTTTCTGTTTGATATTTTAAAATTATAAATATTTGGAAGGGCATTATTTTATTTTCATTTTTTTTTAATTGAAGGGCCAACTTAATTTTCAATTTTCAATTGAAGTGCAATTATTTTTATAACCTTTAATCCTCGAAGGGTTGGATGGTTGCATGCCCTTCCAAAAAAAGTTAAGACCAGCCCTTCAAATTTGACCACTGGTTGTCAGGGATTAGAGAAGTGCTGAAAATAAAAAAGGTGATTTCGCAATAAAAAAGTTAGCCTTAAAAACATTAAGAAAACAAATAAAAACCATATCATAAAATTTTAGAAAAACATATACACAAATACCAAAACTAGTGCGAATACATAAGAATAAGTTTAAAATTCCATTTCATGAATGTCTTGCCCATACAAATTACATGTGCCAAAAGTTAGTTCATAAAAATAATGTTTGACATAAATAATACATGGATGTGAATGTACTAGTTTTCAAATGTGGAGTTCACAAGTGGAATATAAAGTCCACCATCAAAAACCTTATATGAAAGATACTTTTAATGCGGTTTTAATTTTGTAAAGTGATTTGATATAATTATGCAGTTATTATAAGTTAAAATGGATATCATATAATAAAATATTGAATCTTTTATAAAAAGAGCTATGAGGTGGCAATGTTTGCATTATTGTTAATAGTTATTATTATAAGACAAATAAAATCTAAAGATGAGAAAAATACATTTTCTATTGTAAGGTGCATTATCTCATCTTATATGATCAACAAGAAGAGGTAAACACCGGTAATTCTTATTGAATTTTGTCATCAATATTGAACTCTCCTTAAACCTCATAATGCTAATTTTTTTGGGGGATTGCTTCCTCAAAAATTCAAATATTTTAAAAACCTCATAATGTACTCTAAGATATAACTCTAGTAACATATAAATAATTTGGTTCAAAATATCACAACATAATTTATAACATTGGATGCAATATCCATCTTCTTATATAGGTCCCCTAAAGTGTTTGTCAAAAATCAAGTTATTCTGTGTATGTCATTTTCCTAAATAGAACAACATTCATCATATGAAGAACAATGCATATCTTTTCAAACCAAAAAGTTTATTCAAAAAGTTCTTATCAAGAATATATCTATGCCTATTGTTATAGTAAGTTAACAGATTACACCAATTTCCTAGTTAAATCTTGAAACGGTTCTCTAAGTGGAAGGGTTACACTAGCCATTGTAAGAATCAATTGAAATAAGGATGAACCAGTCCTCTTGAGCTTTTCATCAATTGAAATAGGATATAAATAATTTTTCTTGATCTTTTCATCAATTAAAATAAAAATATAAATAATTTCTCAGCACCAGCCATTCCCCAATCCTTCAAGTAAAACCACAACTTTCATAACACACTTCCAAATTACATGTGAACCCCTACTTTCTCGTACTTTCTCATTGCTATATGCTATTAATTAAAAAATATTGGTATATATCTACATGGTTATACCAAATTTAAACTTCATTAAAAATCAAGTTATATTGTAAGATTTTTAAAATTAAATCTAGTTTTAAAATAAATGAAAATGAAAAAATATATACAGATTAAAACAAAAAAACATATATGATTTACTGAATTAAAAATGTAAATATATATATATAACAAAAATAATAATAATTAAAAAAACTTAAAAACTTACACATGCTATCATTTAAATATAACTTAATCATGATGTCATTAAAAAAACAAATTCCTTGCTTTTGCAATCCACTAATATATTTGATTGATTTTTTTGTTTGTTTTCTTCCTGAAAAAGTTCTAGCACATTTTAAAAAAACAAATGAAAAGGTTCCACCACATATTAAAAAAAAACAAAAAACAAATATGTTGAATTTATACAAAAAAAAATTAGACTAATTTCCCTCGAACAAACAATCAATTTTTTTTTACTATATGATTTCGTATTTTATTTCTGAATAATGAAAATACTATTTTTTTAATAAATGACGAGATACTTTGTTGTTGCTTCTTGACATTGCCAAACGATAAACTAACCATACATGATTGCACCAGTCCCCTTATTCTTTCGATCTTAAGCCCACTAGGTAAAATTCAAGTCATCTTCATCTTCAAGTCATCTTCATCGTCAATTCATTTTCATTCTCAAGTCATCTTCATCAAGTCTGGATCATCACTGGATTTGAATCATCACTGGATCACCAAGTCTGGATCATCACTTGATATGGATCGTTAGTGCTGGATCATCATCAAGTCTGGATCATCATCAAAGCTAGATCATCACTGAATCATCATCATCATTATTGCTTCTTTTATCTCAATCAAATGGTGCTATCTCTTCATTCTTCTCGTCACAGGAAGTTCTGCAGAGCCAGCCATTTTTCATGTTGATTGTAGGCCTAGCCTCCATGTAGGTCTTTTTCAGCGCTTATATCTGACCCTAAGTCAGAATGTCCCACCCAACACTTAGATCTGACCTCATCTTGTCAGAAAGGCATGCCCAACACTCACATATGACCTCATCTTGTCAAAAAGGCCCAACAATCGCATTTGACCATGTGTAAACACATCGCGCTAGAATGGCTCAGCACTTATATCCGACCATGTGCGAACACACTACATTGAAAGGGTCTTGCACTTACATCCGACCATGTGCGAACACACCGCATCAGAAGGGCTCTACACTTACATCCGACCATGTGCGAACACACCGAATCGGAAGGGCTCTGCACTTACATCCGACCATGTGCAAACACACCGCATCGGAAGGGATCTTAGTCCCAAACTGAGGATTCCTGGTAACTAACCAGGTGCCTCCATTCTCCCAGAGAATGGCATCTCAACACCAAGCTAAGTATTCCTGGTAACTGACCAGGTGCATCCATTCCAAGAATGGCATTCAACACTTATATCTGATCATGTAGGAACCAATCCTACAGTCACATCAGAATGGCTCGGCACTCACATCTGACATAGAAGGAACCAATCCTCTCACCATGACAGAATGGCTCAACCCTTACATCTAGCCATGGAAGGAACCAATCCTCTCACCATGTCAGAATGGCTCACAGACTCATCACTTCCCCTTAGAGGGAACCTCAATCTGGTGAACACCAAGCTTCTCCCTGAAGTACTCAAACTTCACTTTGGCCATTTCTAGCATAGAATCACATCAAGGCTAATTACATTCAAGGATAACCTATGAGCTTCTCCAGGACCGATTAAATTCGAGGACAACCTATAGGTCTGTTTACATATGAGCAACCTACAAGCTTCGCCAGGATTTATGCTCAGACAACCTGTCTCACCGACTATACTAGAACTCCCTCTTTCGAGATATCTCGATCTGGATCACATACTGGAGCTTCACTGCTCCTCTCTGCATCATACAAAAATGCAAGTCAGATCAAGCAATTCAAATAGTAGTTTTCAAAAGAAACATACTACCTCCCAAATAGCAAGTGGCAACATATTTTCCCTCAATTGTACTCAGCGCCATGCAGGACTCCATCCTCCCAAACCAAGAGATCACACTTGATCTCATACTAAAGTAGCACCCTTCAAGTACCTCACTGCATGCTTTGCAACCATCAGGTGAACATGTCTCAATGTGTTCACAGCAAAGCAAATATCTGGTCTCCTATTTGTCAAGTAAATCATATGATGATACATCGTAGCATCAACCGTCTCTGATGAAGCATTACTCAATAGCTTCAGTTTTGATGCCATAGGTGTGGTCATGCAGTCCATCATCCTGAACCTCTTCAGGATCTCTACTACATACTTCCCTTGTCCACACCTCCATTCCTAGAATGTAGTGCATCATCCCCAAGTCCTTCATCTCGAACTCAACAACAAGTCTCCTTCTTGCAACTTTAATAAGTTCCTCTTTTCTGTCAGGAACAAGTCATCGGCATATAACAGGAGCATCACTGGTCTTCTGCCTTCAACCTTGAAGCAAAGGTTGGAATCCTCTTTACTCTCAGTAAAGCCTAGAGTCATTAGTAATCTATCCATCATGTCGTACCATGTCGAACCTCAGGTTATTCTGCAGTCACTCCCTATGAAGCAGAGCATCATAATCTCTTTGTCTTTCATACTCTATGCATTGAAACATTATGTACTAGAGTGATAAGTAGCTTCCTCTTCTACTAATATTATATGTATCCATATAGGGTCACTAGACACCAAGATCCTCTATCTTGAACCTTTTCAAAATTTCTTCTCACACCCATCTGTGAGCTTGTCATCCTCTATAGGCTTTCATCTTCAACCTTGTAGTAAAGGTTAATATCTTCATCAAGCTCCTCATGTATGTGTTATCCTATAGGTGTCTTCTGAGCTCCTATGGGGTGAGTTGTTCCAGGTGCGGCGAAGTCGAGCAAGCTATTTTTGAAGCCTGCCAACACATTTTTTAGAACACGATCGAGCTCACCCCAGTCGAAAAGGCCAAGCAATTGGGGCAAACTATTGTTTAGCTTCAAGATACCAACCTGATGCTCAATGCCTTGGTACAACCTACGACACTGCCAGAGCAAGTTGCGGAAAGGAAGGCCTCCATTAAATAAATCGCAACTCAGTTCGAAAGCATGGAGCAAGAGGCCAAAACCATTATGGAGGTGACAACGTAGTTTTGGCAAAGCATTGTTCAGGACGTCCAGCTTGATCAGCTGAGTGCGCAAGTGCAAGAAGCCGAAGGTCGACTGACGACCTTGAACACATCACTGAGGGCCATGCCACTGATGGAACAGATCGCACGGGACGAGGAACTGAAGGCACTACAGCAGAGAGCCACCCATGCACAAAAACGCCAACAAAAGTGTCATGCTTAGCTTGATGAATTTCAAGAAATTGGTGGACAATTAGTTGTTAAAGCAGTCGCCACATTGCAGGAAGTACAATATAATTCACAAATGGTCAACATCAAGGCTAGAGAAGAGCACCCGGTGTAGGAGGTGTTGACTAATTGTCAAAGTACTGCCGACAAATTCCAACTTCAGGTTCGTGAGATCGCACAACAATTAGAATATTTCAAGGCGTGAACGTCGGCACATACCCTGTAAACCTGATGTGGCTCGAGGACGAGCCACAAGACTGTGTTGGGGGCCTGTTGGCAGGGGTTTTGGTAAGTGAGTTGCAAAGCATCACAACAGCTGTGCAAGCTCATGCAGTACCACTCACGGCCATATCAGCACGATGGGCAGAAGAATAACCTCTTTGAACATTTTATATATTATTTGACCAAGTTTTGTTGCAATAGGTCATTAGCGGTTATAAGTTAGTTAGAAGTGGACCCTTAATGTAAAAGCGCAAGCCTATTTATAGATCTAGTTTTGCAAGTATATATAGAAAGAATAAGGATCAGGATCATCATAGGAGAATCACATCAGAGGATAATTATTGCATAAGTTCTAGTGGGATCTGGTTTTTGAAGAATTTCCTGTGTATCTGTGATTTATCTTGGTTTTCTTGATGTATGCAGTCTCCGGTTTTGGATAAGAATTGTGTAATGTGGATCCTTTGCGCAAGATTAATATGATATGATAGTTGTTGCACAAATCTTTTATGTTATCATTGTTGCGATCTAATTTGTTATGATGTTGCGACCTGTTTTGTTATGATGTTGTTGTAATTTAGTCTCTTTCTACTATATTGATGCGATATGTTTTAAAGTCTCTTACGTTCTGTTGCACTAGGAGTTGATATATTTTATGAATAATGCACTGCGGTATTAGCTATATGATGCTGTGGAATTGAATCAATAATGATTGCATGGTTCTGGATACACTCTGCAAGTTGTGGAAATGACCTAGCGTCGACTAGAAAGCTCTGGATCTAGCAGTTATGGTGTCTCCCCATCGGATCCCATATCCTCCGTCCCCACTGCCGGAAACTCGGTTCTGACAGCTCTCCCTTGAACATCTCGGGTGAGACTTCGTCCGCTCCATGGACATTGCTGAGCAGGGTAAAACTTGCTGGGCCGGTGCTCATGGAGATTGTGCTGGTTAGGTGTCGACAGAGTGAGAACCCCTGTCAACGAGGCATTGTTGGTGGTTTCCACCAACATTCCTTGTAAGTCCCAAAACACAGATCCATGTTTAATCTGAGTTAAACACTGGATTTATTAAGATGCTTTCCTTCGAATCTCCCCTGTACTCACAGATCAATCTTTAGTTTAGGTAAGTTGAAGCTGTTACCGATCAATATAAAAGGAAAAGAGATATTTCCATTAATAAAATAAAACATGAAAGGCTTGTAAATTATCTTTCAGTAAATAAAATAACACAAAGACTAAAAGTTATCTAAATCCATCTAAATAAAAGTAACTTTCTGTAGAATTCTGGATGGCTAACCTCCTCTTCGTAAATACAATTTTGAACACTAAGGCGCAAACTAATTTTGAACGCTAAGACGCAAACTACAAAACGAAATCAAAATACCTCTTTACCTAGTTAATAAAAAATAAAAAGCGAAGTTTCTCTTCACAAGATAAATCTGTCTCCCAGACAACATTTGAATTATGATTTCCTCGTTTTATAGACAATTATGATTTCCCCGTTTTATAGACAACATATCCAGTGTATAGCATCAATTATTTGTCCTTTAGTTGGCTGTGATAGTGCATAAATAAGGTTCATAGAGGGATTGAACCCAACTACTTGAATGCGCCTGATAGATTTGAAGTCCCGATAAACCAATGTGCTAAAAAGATTCATATGAACTTTCAACAATCCACTTAAAATTTTTTTTACACTCTTGAAACAGAATAACACAACAATAAAAACTAGCTACCCTAGTTCATAAAAGAGTTCAAGTGTCCACCGTTAAACAAAACAAAACAAAATGGGCACACATTTTGGCAAGATAATAAATGTATCTGTTCAAAACAAAACAGGCATGCTAAAAAAACTAGTTCAATCCAATAGTATCTAACCTGGGTTTTTCTTCTCAATGTCAAAGAGGTCCCTTCACTGTTGTTGTTGCGAGTACAGAAACTGTTCACAGAGCCTCGACTTTTCTTCTCAATGTCAGAGAACAAACCAGGTCCCTTCACCGTTGTTGTTTCAAGTACATAAACTATTCACAGAGCCCGCATTGATATGTTTTACAGAGCAGAAACCCATGAAAAATATTTCAGTAATGACATCACAACAGAACTAAATAAGAATGCATATAGTTATCAGACAAAAATTTCCATTAACTCTTGAAATACATTAAATACTCATAGCATTAACTCTTGAAATACATTAAAGACTCATAATACATTAAAGACTCGTAGCAGAAGCAATTTCATTGACTCTAAAATATTCATGAAATTGAACCAGCAAAAGCTCTGCAACCTTAGTGACTGACAAATCTACAAGACATCAAGGCAGAAGAAAAAATGAATTGTTACCTAACCTTGGAATGTTGTGTGGTCGAGATGAGACATTGAGAATTGTAGATAAAGAATGAGGAACTTAAACCCCAAATACATTAAAATATATATTAAACTAGTGCATTCACTCAATACATTAAATAATCAATTTAGGATACATTAAATAATTATAATTTGAGCTTCATACATTGAAATATTGCACCATACTACATTTATCAAATATAAGGGCATTGATACACTTAGTCTATTGGCAGCATAATTCTTGCACCATGCTCAGTCCATTGGAAACATAATTGAGCTAAGGACAGTAGTGATTTAATATATGTACCTTAAAAGAGTTACATCATATCTTGGCTCATCATATATCAGATCTTGAGCTCCCCTCTAGATCTTTTTTAATTACCATGCAATCTAATAAGTAGATGGCCTGTCAGTCCATTGAATCCATAGTTAATATATGGCCCGTCTGCCAGTCCATTGAAATCCATAGTTATATGTTAAATGCCATCGTCAAACATGTTAATTTTCATGACGCATCGTTGTATATTCTAGGAAAAATAAATATTAAAAATTTAATTAATTCTGAAAACGACAACAGTGACAACATTGTGCCGCCTCCCCCTGGGGCGCTAAGTTCAAAATCAATGTCATTCTCTCATAACCAATCAGATTTCAAATAAATAAATTTTCATAAAAATTAATTTAATAAATAAAAATTCAACTATATAAAACTTTATAGTTAAAAAAAATTTAAAATGTATAGACATAATAATATGTTTAAACGATTCATATATATCCTGCTACCGCACGACATAAAAGTACAAAAAACAATAATCTACAATTCCTTTAAATGTCATACATATTATTAAATAATAATAAAAATGGTTTAATACTATATATATTTTCAACCAAATTCAACCAAAGTGATTACACATAAACTAATTGTAAATAAAATAATCTCTTGATGTTTTTTCAATCTTTAGAAACTATAACTTTACCAATTTAGAAATTCAGGGGGTTTTAAAGCTTAGACAATGCCCCTTTCAACTTCTCACCAAAGTTTTTTTCAAAGCCTCGACCAATCCCATTACAATGAAGAGAATATTTTATTTCTTCGTCCATCATGATGAAAAATGTCGAAACCAGTACATATGGCTCACTACAATTAATAAGACTCACTATTAAAATCGTTTAAGTGAGCCGACATAGGTTGAAGGGCCCGAAGGAATAGCATACCATTAAGATGGAGGGGTGGGGGCCATGGACTCAGT